>CAJNYU010000384.1:0-54809 GCA_905331475.1 Rotaria socialis | reverse complement strand
AGATTCTATGAGAACTCAAAATTATGAGTTAGAGGTAATCATTCTGCACCCAATTTCATCATGTGGTTATTCGATAAGGGCCTAAATAATGAAAAATCCTGTCCACCGAGTGGTCTCGGCTACTTTAGAAGCAAAGTAGTTTTGAATCTTCTAATTACGATATTCGTAGTCAGCACCCTTAAATCTACAATTACATCAGCATTTGGCTCGTGAAAAAACAAATTCTTTTTTCGATGATACTTGAGGGGTACGCTAGGCAAAAAAAACGCCAATGTCGATTTTCAGGAAACAAAGTTAAAAAAAGTGACCGAGAATGATCCCTGATTAATAACTGATAAAAATAATTCAAATCTGAGGAAGGGGGGGGGCACAAAACAGCCTTATCCACTCTCCTCCTTTACTTTTTTCGGAAATTTGAACATATCTGGAGAAAGGAATGCGAACGAACGACAACCGAGCAGAGAAAGCACAAACGGAAAAAAGAGTGTACCTTATTTTTTGATTAGCGGCGAATCAGCTACACGATACAACACCCCACCCTAGATTATGAGGTGGCGCATAAACTAACCAAAAGGAAACATCATTCGTTAAAAGAAGAGAACATCTGTTCTTCGTGGTTGTGGGGTGTGGGTGTGAGCATCGGCATGCATGAAGAATAAACCCACACCCACACCTTCACAAGAATACAGGTGGATTATTACCAATCAGCGATTTCTGATCGACTAGTCAAGATCAAAATGTTGCAGTAAGAAATCAAGCGCGCACGGTATATGATTTGTCAAACTCGAACTAACAAGTGATAACGATCCAGACTTAGTTCGTCTTACCTATTCTATACGATGCTTAGTAATTTCAGAAAAAATGAGTCATACACACATTGGTAGTCTTGTGCTTCTAGTGGTGATTATGGATGAAAGTGAACTAGGAACAGAAATTTTAGAAGCAGTACTCAAAACGCAGATTGGTCCACTTGAACGCTTTAAATTATACCTTATATTAGGAACACTATATACTCATGTGAAAGATATAAAAAATTCTTCGCTTTTTACCGATAGGCTTAATTGGAACTATCTACGCTTCGTTGGGTGAACTTTGCTTGATCCAAGGAAAATATGAACTCGCTATCGTTAACATAGAAATAGCAGTTGGTATCGAGCAACGCTGTCTTGCTAAACCTGATGAAAGACAACTTGCACAATATTATCATATTATGGGTCAGATTCATGCAAATTTATGCAATAATAATGAAGCTCTTACTTATCATGAGCTCGCAATCAAGATTGGCACACACTAGTATCCACGCAAACATCCGTTTCTGGGAAAATGTCTGATTAGTAAAAGCATTATTCTTTGTCACGAAAATCGGTTGGGACAAGCATCCTTGAACATGATAGAAAGTGGAGAAATTCTGAACAACTCATTAGCAGCTACTCATCGGATTCAACCTGCTATTCATATGATGAATACACTCAATGCTTTGGCGAGTTATCAGAAGGCATTAGAGTGTTCTCACCAGGAAAAGTCACCAAGTCATCCGAGTAATATTTCTATCCATTGTGCTATAGCTTCAGTTTATATACAGCAACAGTAATTTGATAAGGCATGGCCTTCAATACATGAATGTTTTGAAATTATAGAAGTATCTAATTTGCAGAATGATGCCGATGCGTGCTTAACATATTCAATGGTAGGTCATCTGCTTGAAGAACAAAGAAATCCATCGGCATTATCATATTATGAGCACGCATTAGAGACTGGGCTGAAATGTCAGTCACCAGCACATCCTATGAATTTACTAATCCGGCAAGGAATAAATCCACTCAGAATATGTGATTAAAAGACAATTAAATTTTTCTTCTGATCTTTGACTCATAAATGCAACATAAACAAATTACACTTTATATATGTATTTATGAAAATTTTTTCGATTCTTTAAATTCTTTTCCTAAAGTTTATTGGTAAACATGTTCTGTTAGGATAAAGACATTGTTAAAAATTGATATACGCGAATATAAATGCTTACTGCGTAAGCTATGGAATAGTCAAACGAAAAATTGTAAAATGAATTACTCCAACAATTTGCTGGTTGACCTGCAATATTTCCCCAAGAGCGCATATCATTTCGAGCAATTGAAAAGTATATTGTTTTTTTTTGTAATTATAAACCAGAAAAACTGAGGAAGAGCAGAATGAAAAAAATTTACATACAAGGTTTTTTTACATTTAATGTTAATTACCTTGAAATATTTATAATGTTAAGCATGCGTATATTAAATAGACGAAAAAGTGACGTCCACAGAAACACATTAATAAAATGATGGTTTCTATATTCAACATCAACATTTATTTTTTATTGCTTTTTAAATTAACTCTATATCAAGTTATACTAACTTGCTTGTCTAATCCAATATTTAATGACGAAGTTTTATTCTTATTCGAACATCTAATCAATACATATCGAACTTATTTTGTTTTTATGAAAACAAGAATAAAATATAAATTCGATACGGACAACTAGTTTTTTTTTCATTGATTGATTAAATATAAATTTTTTTTCCTGTTTTTTTTAGTGAAAACAAAAATGGCGAATCTTACAGAAATGTTAACAAATTCTCAAGTAGGATATTCACATGAATCAGATGCTGCTAGCTCTGTGGACGCTTTGAGCATCACTTACTGTGACGACACAGCAACAACCAAATCACCAGTTCAACCAGAATCAGCACAAACTAGTAAATTACTTTGGATTAGATTTATTCTTTTGTTTGCATATTTTGATTGTTTTCTTGGAATGATATTTTACCGATTCTTATCTGTAGGCAATCATTCTCATATTAAGTTGTGAGTTCGTTTTCTTTTAAAGGTGTACGCTGTCATTCTTGTTCTTCACATTGCCACAGTTTTCCATATGAACCAACGACGAGAAGTAAGTAAACATGTTTTGAAATTGGAATAAAAACCTTTTCACGTACTATGACTTTTGAACAAAACAGTCGAATTTGATTTCACATTATAAATCATTGCTGTCATGATATCCTTATTGACTAGATGTTCTCATATGTTGTACATCAAATAGCAGCTTGTAGAAACCTCTAATGAACGTTATTTTCCTCTTCTCTTTTTGCAAAACTGAGCAAATTTTCGAAATAATTATGAAAACATTTGAGTAGCAGCCGACCAAACTGTCTAAAACGAGAAATGACATGATTATTGTTGAATATTTCTTTTGCAGTTGATGATCGTCTACGTGAAATAACTCTCAAATATGAAATTCGACAAGAACTTGGTGAACATCTGCGCTGACTTGAAGACTATGAAATAATCGTTGTTTGTGATGATTCGGGTTCAATGAAAACGACGGTTGATGGAACAAACCGTACAAGATGGGATGAACTTTGTCAGATTGTGAAAATTATTTTAGAAATCGCTGTTGTTTTTGATTCATCTGGGGTGGATCTTTTTTTTTCTCAATCGAAGGTCATTTAGCAATGTCAAAGACCCTCAAACAGTCAATCAAATATTTTCCAATCCACCACGTGGTTATACACCACTAGTGTCAGCTCTTCAAAGCATTTTTCAGTTGCCAGCAACTCGTCGAGGTTACGATAAAAAGGTTCTTGTTTTTATTGCTACCGATGGAGCACCTACCGATGACTATGGAAATATTAATGTTCAAGATCTTGAACACGTAATGAATGTAGTACGCCAAATAGAAACAACTCATGTCATGTTTCTAATATGTACTGATGATTCAACTTGTGTTGACTATTTAAATGAATGGAAAAATACTATGGCAAATGTAGATGTTACAGATGATTATAGAACTGAAAGGGACAAAGCACAAAGAAAATATGGATTAAATGCTCCGTTTTCAATTGGAGATTATATTGTTAAAGCATTGGTTGGTGCTATTGATCCGAATTTAAAAGCTATTTAACGGATATAACGAAATTAATAATTGTTACGAATACTTATTTTTTATACAAACGAATCTTTTTTTATTCATTGTCTCATATCCAATAGTTTTTGCTCGCTCTAGATAGATTTTTCATTCTAGAAAACGCTAATCCGTGAGCACTATATTTTATTCCAACATGAAACGAAAGAACGATACACACATTAAGCAAGATATTTTGTTTGATCACTGAAGTTTCTTTTCTTTTTATTAAACTACACGAACACAATTAGTCAATTCAATTCTTGTAGACTTCGCAGTTTTTAAGCCAAATAGGCACGTGTGCTTGTTCATATCGAAAAACAATTATGTACGATAAGAATGAAGCGACATCATATGTATCGCTAGGACTATTAAATATGGGTAAAGTTTTGCTTTGCTGTTTTACGTTAGAAAAGAGATAATTTTATGAGTAGCAAAATTCAAAACAAAAACGGTGTGAGTGTGGCTATGCTTCTGGATGTCATGAAACAGTAACGATCTAACCTCGCAACCACACCCTCAGACGTTTCTATGTATATCTTTTGCAGAAGATTTTGATGAATCCGATTAAAATAGTAAGAATATTTGACCAAAAACCTAGAGCCGGGTTTCTCAGACACCCGGCATATGAGAGAAATATTCTCTAGTCGCTGCAATAAAGTTTTTCCGCACGTTATATTTGAAGTTAACAATAACATAGCTAACAAGGGAAAAAGAAAAACAAATATGACACAAGAATATTTCTTATCAACTCTCCTGATCATCAGTCGCATTGTTTGCACTGTTATCAGTTGTCAGTTGTTAAGTTAAGTAAAGCAATACTGAAAAAAAAGGTCTCAATGAGCTATATACATTTCAAAAGTAAAGGTGGGTAAGCTATTTTAGAGAATAAGTTTCTATAGGAATATGACAAGTATTTTTTTTAAGTTTAGGCTTTTTAATCGGTTTCGAACGTGGATTTATCATCGAAAAATCAGAAAAAAAGTCTATTTTAGGTTAAAACCTGACTGGAATGCGTAGTAAAATCTTAATAACTTGAGATCATCTGAAATTTTTCGATATCAGGGTTACGCATATCAAATAAACTTTAGTTAACGGTTCTAGTATATAACTGCAAGTTAAAATTTCAAAGCGTTTACACTATACGATGTCTCGCATTTAAGAAACTTGATAGGTGACACTAAGAAAATCTATGAGAAAAATCGGATATTTATGATTCGATACTCATTCATCTTCTATTTTCAATAAAGCATTGAATGACTACTCCGATGTTATAAATGGAATTAATTTTTTTACGCAGAGATAAAATTAAATCTCGTATACTAGTCTTTGTCATACAATAGAACATTTTTTTTCATAGATCATTCAAGACTTTCTGAACATTCCATTCGATTTTCCTCATTAGATGAACTGGTCAATTAAATATTAGTAGAGTAAAAAGAAAACTTCGTACAATGAGAATTATTCTTTTAACTTCTATTGTCAATAATAGGGCATTTCATTAATTGTTGTCGTAACTCAACTATGAAATGACGTCTTCGTTGATTCGTCCATCTTCACCAGCGGGCAATAATTGTCGAATTGCACTTGCTGGAATCGATCTTTGGATCACTCCGCGTATCGATAATGTATTTGTGTATGACACATATTTGGATATTGAGCGACTTAAAGAAGCACTTAGTCGAACTTTAACTGCATGGCCTTTAGTTTGTGGTCAATTTCTTGTGCTTGATGACGAAAATTATGTGATTGAAATGTCCGACAATGCAATTCCATTTTCATTGTGCAACAACACTGAGCTAGCGCGATGGCCGCATGACACAACTGTTGTATTCAACTCTGTTGATGGTCTTCTTCCACCATTTCTTGATGAAGTAAAAAGTGAACAATTATTGAAAAGTTCATCATATGAGCCACTGTTCCGTTTGAAAGTCACTCGTCTCGTGCAAAGTGGTGAATGGGTGATGGGTACAAGTTGGGCGCATGTTCTAGGCGATGCATTTGCTTGCTTGAATTTCTTGCACACTCTTTCTTGCTTCTACCAACAAGTGGAGTGTCCAGTACTGGTTCCTAGTTTCGAACGTCGTTTGTGGCGCTGCGAAGAAGCGGACCAATCACTTTTACCTACTATGAAACATCTATGCGATGCTGTATCGGCTGAGGAGAACCTACGAAAGATAATGAGCGAGGAATTATCTCATGATCAATTGAATATTCATTTCTCAGGCAAACAACTTGGCAGATTACGCACACTTTGTGATGATACATCTCTGACAGTTCACGATATAATGATAGCCTACATTATTCTTACATTGAATACGTCATGTTTTCAAAAGGAAGAAGAAATTATTCGGCACACCAACAATATTGTTAATTATCGTGGTGTGTCTGATTCTATTGCTCCACGTGATCTTATTGGTAATTGTACGTTGAGAATGATATCGGAGAATTTCGAAGATCCTTACTCACTGTCGAGCATAGCTAGATCAATACGTCGTTCGATTCTTCGATCAAGAGATCCACAATTTCTCGAACATTGGCTAGCAACTGCCGATGGCCTCATGAGAAATATGGCACGTAATGGTCTTGAGGTTAATATTGATCATTTTCAGAATGGGATTATAGTCAATTCAAATTTTCGATATGACTGGGCTCGATCTGTCGATTTAGGTCACACGGATAAGTGTGGTTTTCATACTGATGGAACAGCAAATTTATTCTTACGAGTATTTCGTCTCAATCCAATCTATGATGGTACTCAATGGAAGACAAGAGATCGGGAAGGAGCAGAAGTCGCGTTTCGTATTGAAAAGGATATGAAAAAAACATTTCTTGATGTATGGCAACGAGATATTCATGAAAATTTTGTCCATGTTAAAAAATAAAGTTTACGTTGCATTGGCTCGTTAGAAGACAGATATTGTTGAAGTCAATGCTACAGTATTCCATTACTGAAAATAATGAAAGAGAGAAATTTCACAAATAAATGTACTTTTCCATCACGAATAATCTTACAATGATGCATTGGAGTCATTCTTGCTTTTGTTTGTAAACCAGTGGTGTGGGTGTGGGATGAAGGTATATATATATATTAATGCCCTTCATTGATGTTCACAGGCACATCCAGTCCCAACGTTTTATAGAACATACATGTTTAATGCACTTTCCAAGTACATTCTGAATATATTTTTTTTAAACTTTTTCTCACTCGCTTTGGTTAATAAAATATGAAAGGATATTTTTGCAACATTTATTTATTTTGTTTACAAAAAATTACGTAATATGTTACTATTTGTGCAATTTTATTTCAATCCAATTGATAATAATCGAAGCTGTGATGCTATCCGTATGGTCTGCTAGTAAAGATTTTGTCAGCTTTATCCGCATATTCCAAAGCTTTCTCTAATCCATTGGATAGTTTTTCATAGGTAACAGCTATATCCATATATATATTCGTGCAATATCAACATGATCCGAAGGCAACACATGCAAATAACTTTCCAGACTATTTTTATAAGTTCCTAGAGCTGCATCCGTTTTACAGCGATATATTCGATTGATGTTCGCTATCTTTTGTTGTGCACGTAATTGATCCGGATGTCCCATCGGTACATATTTATCGAATAGTGCCAATGCATTTCGATAGTATGAAATGGCTTGTCGACATTTTCGTTCAATCAGAGAAAGATTTCCTAAGCCAATGAGGCGATGCCCCTTGCAGACATGAGCTAAATCTGTAATATCATCGAAGTCATCGTTCTACGCTTGTTTAAACATTTTTAACACTTGAGTGTATGATTTGAATCATTTCATATGATAAACCAAAACCAAGGCGAAAAAGAGCGCGTGTTCTATGGCTTGGGCTATCACGAGCTTCCTCATGCGCTTGTCACGAAGGTAAATTGTTTTTCAGTATTACTTCATACTGTAGAATACTTTGTGTATAATTACCTTTCTCATGTGCTCTTCGAGTTAACATATAGAAAGCAGTAAAGCATATTGATGACATTTCGATTTCGAAATATTGGCGACTGGACCGATCTAATAAGAGGATTGAATATTTATCTATCCAATATGTTGATTGCTGATGTTGATCATTATCTTTCATGTCTTCCGATTGATAAAGCAATTCGACCAAATAGTGTAGAATTTGTAGGTAATAATATTCAGCTTGATCGAATTTCCCCGATTGAAATAAAACGATACCAGTATCCGATGAAAAAGTAAAATCTGAGTAAATGAAGGATGTTCGCATGTTGTCATATAATGCGCCAGATCTGCTTTGTTAATATAAAGGATTAGACAAATAATCGACCATTCTCAAGCGAACATACCGTATTTGTTCGTCTCCATAACGTACATCATCTACTTGAAAATATGAACCACTCATAAATAAAACTTTTTTTTCTACTTCACCAAAATAACTTTGTTCAGTAATATCAGCAAATATGTTTCCGTTGAAACTCGAACGCGTGTTGTTTCCTAGACAAATTTCAATTAAAACTGGAACGACTGATGATTCATTAGGACTTTCTGGTTGTCCCAACAAATACAAAGCTAATTTTCGATCGATACAAGTCGAAATAAAAGATTTCACTGAGATAATATTTCCTAATGACTTCCGTATATTATTTAATTCGATTTTTGACATCATTTGACCACGATAATCATAGTATTTAGAGAATAGGTCATGTTGATTTTCTTCTATACAAGGTTTTTCGCATTGCTCTTTTAATTGTTTCTAGAGATTGATAATGAAAAAACGAAGATTAAGAATTATCTTAATATCACCCGTGCGAAGCGATTGATTAAGTAAAGTATAAATAAATGAAGGCTTTGTATACTAAAGCAAATCATTTTCAGGTTTATCAGTTTGTTCAAATTCTTCAATTGTTTTTAATTTTATCAAATCTCAAAAAATCAACAAGAATCGATCAACATTTGAAAATGTATAAAAAGTTTCATTGTTTATTGCTCATCAAAAGTATTGTAAACAAATGGTTCATTTACTTGAGAATATACATTCCAATAACTTTCATCTACGTAAATCCGTTTGGTTTGATGCAAATTATGAATATTGGGGAAGTTCATATTATCAAACAGAAAATTGTTGTTTGCCATGCCTTTGATAACAAGTAAAATATTTTCATTTGAAAGTAATTGTGCCTTGCGTTGATCGCTTAGCAGAAAATAAAATTTATACCACAATGCAAACATAGCAGCGGTAGGACCATTGGGCAGCTGCCCAGGGATATTTTTGAGATGGTACTAACTCTTCCATAACAAAACTCTTCAATGAACATTTTAAGCCAAAGACTTTTGCGATGAAATCCAAATAGTTTATCACTTCCTCGAGCATAAGAAATTAGAGGAAACATATTTTTCAAGGCGTCTTTTTGCATCTTCTACGAAATTAAAGCATTTTCATGCTGACATATTTTGATAAAATACGAGTTTCTAGTATCTACGGTTCAGAAACGACCCAAACCGTATTAATTTGTCGAGTGAACTTTACGTAACTCATACTTCTTCAGACATCAGAGCAAAATATCAATCATCACTGGATTCAATGTTTAATACTTTTCTTTTTTCCTATTACTGCTGAAAGAGTTTTATACATTGGAAGGTATGCGGCGATGAGAATATGTGCGAGCAATGCTTCGCAAATAAATTTATAAGACGCGAAATGGAGCTGATTTGCATCTAGTGTTTCTCGCTTTCAATCCGACACGATTGTACGAAAATCCATGAAAATAAACATCACATCTGATATGTTGACAAACAGCCATTTATCCTGTTTAGTAAATATTACTTCATAACCTGGTGTGGCTTGTCTTTCAGAGAATGTCAGAAATGATTTATCAGCTATGGATGTTCGAGTATATCGTACTTTAGTCTTGTTTGGCGATTCGAATTGTAATGAACGACATACAAATTCAATAAAACTTGCATACGATGCAAGACTTAAT
Organism: Rotaria socialis; assembly: GCA_905331475.1. NCBI lineage: Eukaryota > Metazoa > Rotifera > Eurotatoria > Philodinida > Philodinidae > Rotaria > Rotaria socialis. The sequence goes on along the minus strand of CAJNYU010000384.1, from coordinate 44,903 downwards.
GCACTTGAAACTTCTATTTTCGATGTTTTTTGACCACTCAGTGGGTGATATTATTTGCGTTATAGATCGAATTAAGTGTGACTACTAATAGAACTTACAGCATCCTATAGAATTATCTATATTCAGTTTGATTTTCATTACACTTCCAATTAAAAAATCTTTATTATAATAGATGTTCCAATCGATTATGAATTTAGTAAAAGCTGGTCGATTTTAACATTAGTCACTTTACAAAACAATCAACAAAGAATGGGCTGCATTATTAATGGCTAGTTCCTTTTGAAATCATATTATTTAAGAAACTAATTCATTTTAATGCTACGACTCTTTCGTTAGGTTAGTTGACAGTAATTTCGCACTTTTCAATACGATTAATTCACGAAACTGTTCACTATATAACTTCGTTTTGTAAAGTTTCTCTACGTACCTTGTGAGTCTATCCAGCACTTTTGTACCAGTGACGAAAAATTTATTTCTAGTAAATTGTCGTCAATATACCAATGAGAAAAAGTGGCGCATCCATCTAAACACCACGGTTTCTAAAATTGCTCTATCTGCTGCGAGTAATTGTAATGGATTTTGTCTTTCTGCGTCTCGGATCAAGTGCCGATGTTAAATATTTTTGTAATAAAAACTATTCAATTCTCTTCAAAATTGTATGTTCACTGTGGATATCGTTTGCACTTCATTTGAAAACGGAATCTGTATGATGATATGAGGAAATGAATCTCGCCTGCTTCTGCTCTCATTAATTTATATTAAAAACAGTAATTACTTGAGGCAACTCCAGAAATATTCGGAGGACTTCGTAAAAACATGTAAGATTCAATAATCGCTTACATTACACTAGTAATCAGTTAATGTCATATTTAGACCTGAAGATGGTTTATAAGATAATAGATTGAACAAGAAACATATATATCAAGCAGCCTTACCCGGCTGCCAAATATTTACTGAATTTTCTTTTTAGTTGGTAGAAAATAAAATGTTATGCTTCGATTTATATTGATTCGCTTGAAATAAAATAAATAAAACACTCAAATAATAACATCCAAAAAGCTATTCTATGAAGTTAATGCTCTAAAAAATAAATTGAGTCGTGTTGCATTTCTTTTTCTTCACTATTAAACACAGCGCTATATGTAATCGTGTACATGAATCCCGAAATGCAATAGTTTATACCTGTATTCGGCCTTCTAATATTGGAATTTAAAAAAAGTACGCCAACTTTAGAAACTAAGCCAAAAAATCTCAACAAGAAAACATTGAAATTGGTAACAGATAAACTTTGTCGCTTTGCTTGCGACAAAGGGCGAAAGATGCCAGTTTACTCGGCGTAATTGTTCAATCAAACGATAATAATCAAGTGCTCGACAGAGAGTTTTAGGTAAATTTGTTATATGATGATGAAATATTTTCAAAGTGAAGCCTGTGACGTAGAAGTAATAATAATTGAGACCTATTTTATTTCGAATTTATCATGAACTGATTATTTCTTTCAAAAATTTATCCAGTCATTCATGTGAAGGCTGTTACTTTACGTTATATTTTACCTGCTATCGATACCAATGCTATTGATAAATTCAAAAAATTTCTCATTTTATTTTTTGAAGATAATTTGAAAACATAATTAGGTACTCAATTTGGTGGTGCGAGGGTACGTGTATGATTGTACACAAATTCATTCTGGCAATATATTATCATGGTCGTATACGGAGAAATATTGCAGTATTCAATAGCGATCATTTATCAGTGATAGGTTTCTCTCTAGACAATCGGCAAAACTATTGTCGGAATGATATATCTACGAATCAACATGAAAAGCATAATATGTTTTTTTGAAACATGGTGGCTTGTTGAATTATTCTCGTATGATATAGTTTTTTTCTTAAAATTCTGTTCTTGTCGAGGATTACATACACATACAATAACATGATACCATACGAAATGGCAGCCACACTCATTCGCATTCAACGAGACGACAAACATGCTGTCGTCTCTGCCCGACAGATAAATAATATACCGAAGCGTATTTTTGTATAGAAAAAAACCAGACTTTGAATAAATCGAACGATTATAGAGCCACAACGAAGAATATTTTTGATTGATCATGAAACTTCCCAGGAGAATCAGGGTACATCGGAATCGGTCGGAACCGGTGGGTTTCGTTGAATTCCGACGATTTCCTAACTAACGGATTCCGGCCCAGATTTCGTCGGACCATTTCCAATCGATTCCCATCGGTTCCGTCGATTTCCGACGAATTCCGGGTCGAAATTTTGCGGAACTTAACGGAATTTTTCCGGCGGAAACCGGACCGGGATCCGTTAGTCAGGAAATCGTCGGAATTCAACGGAGCCGACCGAAAAGCAACGGAATCCATAGGATCCGATGCCGGAAACGATCGGATCCACTGGTCGGATTGAATCTCCTGGGTTACAAACCCCTTTCAATCTTTCGATAAATAGAACTTCTCCTCGTCAGAAAACGAGTAAACTAAATTGCATTCTGCTGCAGCTTGCATCGATAATGAGATTGTATTACTAAAAAATTACGTAGAAATTAAAATCTGATCTTAATTTCGTTTAGTTTAATCCCGATTATGACAATTGCACCAATTCTTTGTTGAAGTTATGTACTCCTTTGTTTTATATTTTATTCTAGCAGAAGAACTACTTAATCACGACTGAAAAATGTCATCGATGAATCGATCTGATGAATTCAAGCTGATTCGTAACATTCCAGTACGACAATTACCTGTAAATCGATCTGGTATCACTCTGGTTTGGCTCGAAAATGCATTATCTCCATCAGGCAATGAGAGTCAAACTCGATTGCATAGCTTTGCCCACCGATGCTTCATTGTTTATTACTCAAGTATATCGAAATGTATGAAATACTTCAAGCAAGCTCGATCGCGTGAATACGTCATTGCTATTCTTGTACATTATCCTATAGAGACAGTTCAACGTATCATTTATCGATTGCAGCAATATCGTGTTATTCAAACCATGTTGATTATTCCGACTGATAGCGATGAAGATAATCATCTGCCGATAACAAACGATAATCTGCATATTTTTCGAAGTCAACAATCAATGTTTGAAGTTTTAGAAAAACGAATTGAAGAAATCCACACAAACAGTTTGAATGGGGGTTTATTTACAACGTTCTATCGAAAAGAAAAGGCTCTGAAAGATGTTCGAGACGATTTAGCATCATTTGTTTGGTATCATGTATTCAAAGGTTGGTACGTTTAAAGTAGTTACTAACGCTCAATTCTATCACCTATATTTAGTTTTGTTGATGCACATGCCTCATGATTCTCTCGAAGCTAAACGTGAAATGTTGAGTGAGTGCCGAGCTTATTACCGAAATGATGCTGTTCAATTAGATGAAATCGATGATTTTGCACGTAACTATCAATCAAAAGATGCTATCCGTTGGTATACGAAACCTGGATTTTTATTTTATCTAGTTAACAAAGCTTTACGAATTCAAGATATTTGGGCTCTGTATAAATTTCGTTATTTTATTATTGATTTATGCTATCGTTTGGAAGAGGCTTCTAATTCGCAATCTTTTTCGTCCATTCAAGTCTATCGGGGAGCAAAAATCAATCAAGACGAACTCGAACAACTCCAAGTTGGTTGTCTTATAGCAACGAATGGTTTTTTGTCATGCTCCTCCGAATGTAGTGTAGCAGAAATGTTTATTGCAACTGATCAGAATGTTGATAGATCACATCGAGACAAACAGAAACAGTTCGTTTTATTGATCATTGATGTTGATGGCAGATCATCTACGAAACCAGTTATGGCAGATATCAGCCGTGAAAGTCAGTTACCCGATGAAAGTGAAATAATATTTAACTTCGGGTCAACATTTATTATTGATGAAATATATTTTGATAATGATAGATGTATATGGCTGATTAAAATGAGACCGAGTTTGGATAGTATTCAAATCAATCGTGAATACGAGAAATATATTCACATACGTCTCCAAAACATGAATTCAACTATTTTATTCGGTCTGATTTTTTCTAATATTTGCAGTGATTGTTGTCAGTCGATGAGTTACTTTCATCGTTTACTAAGAATATTACCCATCGATCATATCGAACGACCTAATATTTACTATAATTTAGGTCGTATATACCGACTTATTGAGAAATTCGATAAATCTCTTATTTGTTTTCGATGTGCGTTGTTGCTCATTCGTCGCCGGATACCGGAGAGAATATTTGATTATTGTCGTATTCTTGGTGAAATCGGCACTGTTTATTCATATTTAGGAGATTCTGAACGAGCAGTAAACTTGCTCAAGCAAGCTCTAATACTTCAAAAGAAATCATTTGCCGATAATCATACAGAAATTCCATTTCATTTGAATCGTCTTGGGTATGGTTATTTCCAAGCCAAAAAATATGTCGATGCGCTTTCGATTCTCCAAAGTGCTGAGAATTTTTTTCGCACAAAAATGCCTGTTGATCATACAGACTATGGCCAGACTTTACATTCAATGGGTTTAGTATATCGCATGCTCAATGACGACGACAAAGCCTTACTTTCTTTTCAACGGGCATTGCTTCAACGATATTCATTACTTGGCAAAGATCATCCGTCTCTTGCATCGACCTATTATCAACTAAGTCTCATATATAACGATCGTGGTAAATATGAACTTGCACTAGATTACATTCAAAAATGTTTAAATATTCAATTAATCAAGTTACAACACAACCATTCAGAGCTTAAACTGTCGAGAGAACTTCTTCGGCGCATTCAACAACATCATTAAATATATCAGTTATGTGGAACAGTCATTTGTATCCTTGATTTTTATCAAAAACATTATTTTCAATGACTTTAAGAACATAGGTAGCGCCAACTATCCTCTGCTTGACATTTACTACAAACTATTACTGGTTGTTCGAAGCCATCCAATACATGCATTGAAGGAAAAAGAGTATAATTTTTTTCTTTGACCTTGCTTACTGCTGTGTCTCGTGGAAGCAGCAGGAAAACAATCAGAGAATAACACAAAAAAAAACGAAGCTCTTCTATCGATATGTAAATATAGTATTGTTGGCTACAGTGCAGCTTATTGTTAAGATGAAGCAAGCCTTCGTTTAGTTAAAATTGCTAACCAAGGTCAAGCTCTTTTTCGTATTCTTTACTTGTGCAGATTTTCTTATTCCAGGAGCTGATGTACACTAGCAATAATGTACGAGAAAATACTGAAATTGCCTAGTACATGAAAAATATTACTTCTTACAACATTGGCACAAGAATGTGTTGCAAACAATACGAAAATTTCTTCAGTGCGAAGTTTAGTTGTTGTTTTTTCTCTGCCACATTCGATACGAACACATTTATGAATATGAGCAAATATTTTCTCTGCTTTTTATTAACAATTCTGATGCCTGCACAGGATCGAAAAGCTACAAGTGCTATTTTTCTCTCAAAGTTATGTACAGATGATTGGAAGAAAAAATTATTCATCGTCGTAGCGAATGCAAAGAATTACATATTATGTTAATTGCTATTTATAAATGGTTTCCCCCAGGCTGTTCTTTTGTTTTCTCTTCTAATCCGTTTCTCATACAACAAGAATGACCTATTCGCAAAAATACTTGCTCTGATCTTTTCTTGTGATATTCACTGAATATAACAATCAAAGATTGATGAAATATTCATCTCGAATTTCAACTTCAAGTTTTCTGTAGTACCCTACTTTTATGCGTGAAAGAGAATTCAATATCTTGCAAATTTCTTGAGATGGATTCTTCGTGTCAACAAAAATATTCGATTTTCATAGTGATTCATTTTCTCTCTATTTTTCATGCATTACGTGTCGTTGCGATTGATCGTTCTTTCTTTCAGTTCGGCCAATTACTAGAATACTTTACTTCACCTATACACCAATGGAGGCAAAAACGAAGAGTCATTTGATTTCATTTAAAGAGAAAAAGAAGCAATCGTAGGCGACATTTTGTCTCCGTTAAAATAAAAAGTAAATTCAGTTCGTAACTTCGCAGTTCTTGTTAAATTCATTTCTCTAAAATACACTCGAGAAAAGCTTCACTCCAATCAGTCGTCATTTACTATCGATGCTTTTTTCTTCTTGTAATAAATATAGACGATCCGAAACGCCATGTTTTTGTTGATATTATCGCTTTTTTTCTTTCATTTTACGCCTGTGAATATTTGCGTTCTTGTGCAAAAATAAAAAAAATCATATGTTTTGTGAAATGCTTAATTTTCTATGTTCTAGAAATATTCGATTCGCTGAGCATCATTCAGCTAAACATGGGTCAAGATCTGTCATTGGATAAATTGAAAACTCTCGATTTACTTACAGTGAATAATCAACGCTCCAATAATATATTGTCGGCTGAGAGAAAAGAAGATGCTTTTCTGTTTCTACCATTGGAAGTGATTGATGCTATTAGTAAGAATTCGATCTCATCACCTGGTCGTGATCAGAAAAGTTCAATTGAATTTCCTATCACGAAACAAACGTTGAGCAAACAAATTCGACAGGATCTATTTTTGCTAACAAATTCATCTGCCGTAGATGAATTGAACACAAAAATCGCAAATATAATTACACAAGTATTCGATCGTATTGCAACGACTAATGCAAATTTACAAAATGCCATTCAATCGATCAACGATAAACAACAGCAATTAAAAAATTCATACGCTGAAAAATTAAACGACGATAAAAATATAACGACTTCCATATTTGCTCAATCGTTTAATGATTCTGCCAATTCGAATAACGCATCGAGTGAAAATAAAAAAGAATTGCATCAGTTTCAAGCTGAACAACTCTCATTTTTCGCGGTTCAATCGTTAATATCCATGCTCATGATGCTACTCAAATCGATCCACCAATATGATTCTACTATTGTTCATCAAATGCTCAATTTAACAAATCAACTTATCGAACAAATTCCACTGAATTATCTGTCGCCTGATATTTATAAACAATCGAGTAATTTGTTTAAATCTTTAAAACCATTGACTAATTATATCCATGAACTATCGAAACACACGGAAGTCGATCCTATCGCAGCAAGTCAATCGATTAAAATCTTGTTGAATTTTTCAGTGATCAAAGCATCATTGAAAGAAGCTCTACCTTTGATAAGAAGCTTAATGTTCAATACAACTGATACTTATGACATACGAAGATTATTCATTGAATTGAATAACGATCTAACAAAGACAATGGATCAAATCGAAAAAGAAAAACAGACACGATCTGAAACAACAACTACACCACAGGGTGGTGCAGCGAATAGTAATGAAACATCGACAGCACCGGCTAATACAGGTGAGACTAATTCATGGTATGAGAACCAAATATTCAAAAATATGTTCTATTACCATTTAAAAAAGGCATTTCGATGACTCTTGTTTTTCATTGTGACTGAATTTAGTTTCTTGTAGAATCACCCGTATCTACTGAGAACACATCCGATAATCAATGTAATTTTTCGGCTGCATTGGAATATCTAAAATCCATTGAAGCATTTCCAAACACACAATTATTAACAATAAACGAGAAGAAATTCACTGGCCAATTCATATCGTCAGTGTTACTTGTTCACATCGATCTACACAATCAACTTCAAGCAAAATCACAATTCGATCGGGGCTCCATGCACGGTTCATTTTCATTTTCATTCGAATCAGAAACATTCAAATATTTGTATGAATTAATCGAACAATTCCTCGCAGGGCCGCCGTCGAATCATAATTTTGAGTACATCTTGGACGTTTGTCTACGGCTTTTTACAACACATTTACAATTTTTAATAGCGTCCAAAATTGATAATTTCCATGACTTCTTAAGCGAAAGTGATATTGAAAAATGGTTTACGCTAATATTAAAATTAACTCTGCATGATAAATCAGAAGAAAGAAAAAAACAAGTATCGAAAGCATTGATCTATTTGATGGAGAAACAAACGAAATCATTTTTTGAGATGTTAGCATTCACTCATAGATACATCATGGAAAATAAGCATCCGATATTAGTCGAACTATTCTTTGATCTTTTGAAGAAAGATGTATTCATATATAAATGGATCGAAGCTCTCAGCGTTGATCATCCTGCTCAAGACAAAACATTAGCATATGCAACTTTACATTCATTTATTGACATTGTCTTAAAACCGAGTTCGATGGATGCTGAACACGTTAAGCGTATACAGGATATTGTACGTATGTTTCAAGAACTGCTATTCGTATATTTGAATAATCAACCCATCACTGTACCAGATAAACTCGAATCATCTGCTCTATCAACTGTTTTTATCGAATATGCGACGCATGTGATTCAATATTGCATCAAGGAAGGTATCAAAAGTGATCTATTAGACCGACTTCTTCTTGGTTTATGTGCTCTCACTGACGGCAAATTTAACTTTGCTATAATACAACCCATTTTTGCTACTCTTCTACCATTGTTTGCCGAATATTTAAGTCAAACAACAGCAACAGACGATGTCGACACACCAAAGAGTTATCTAATTTCGTGGCTGCTAGGAAAGATGAGTTACCGTTTAATTGTCGGTCCACCACAAAGTCCATTAGAGAAAAAATACAGTACTACATTGAAGTTACCGTTATTCGCTGGTGGATACGAAACGTTGGCCACAGAGAACAATTCCTATTTATCGCAGTTGTTTAAGTCTGATTTGGTTGTTTACAGTCAATTTGTATTACCCTATCGACGCCAACAATCATTGCTAGATAGTGAGTTTTTACTCTCGATTTATAACAACGCCGATCAAGGTGCACAATTGATTTCAAAAATGAAATTATTTATTCGAGACAAACAACGTGTCTTACCAAAATCCATTGAATCCGATGCAAATGATGCGTCTGCTGCCGTATTTGCCGTCTATATCAAACACTACCGTCGTATTGATCTCGCTCAACACGAACTAACTCAACCGATCGATCAACGGCCACATGCTAAACTTCTTTTACTCTATGACTATGCCAATCAAGTACGAACAGTTTTCGCAACTACAAAAGCTCGAGGTGGCGATTGTAATGAACTTTGCAAACGAATTAAAAACGATGCATTATTATTACTTGCATCGGTCAAAGAGAGTGAATTCATTCCAACAATTAAAGAGGATTTCGCGTTGGTAATGCCTATCGCGAAGGAATTTAAACTGCAACGACAAACATCACGTTGGACAAAAGCCAAACATATTCTTCGCGTACTTCGTCATGCGATGAATGCTTGTGTACGATTGAAATATTTGATGTTAGAAAAAAAACAAGCCGTCGAACAAAAAAAGGATTGCGAAAGTGTCTTACATCGTGCTATTGTTACTTGTCTCTATGGAAACGATGTATCGGCAGCGGCGGTGGGAAACGATGATTTGAAAATTGAACCGGACGAAGTTGTTCAATGTTTGATTCGACAGTATCAACGTGCTATGACTCGATTAATTACCTATCGATTTTGTTCTCAATTTATCGAACAATTAATCAATGTGAAAGATAATAAACGAGTTCTCAATATGCTTGTTATGACTCTGTCGAATTTGAAAGATAATAATTTAGATTGGCATTATCTCGAACATGTTCAAGCATCGAATCAACAATTGAAAAAAGATATCGGGTATCGATACTATTCAATTGTAAAACAAATATTATCATTTTCAAAGGAATCTTCGATGGAATCCAATACAAAAGCAATATTCATATTTTCTCTATTTAATCAAGTGAATCTTTCCTATGATTTAAAGGATTTATGCCATTTAAATCATTTTCAATATGTTCAAGAACTATTCGATTTGTTCGTGAGTTACATTCACACGAATTCGACTGATGCCGTTTCAACCGATATGAAACTTGCAGCATTCAATTGGTTTCGTCTGTTGGTATTGAGATTATGTGAAAATATTGACATAGAAGAATTACGAAGTAAAACCAATCTCGGTAGTCGAAAATCTCATAAAATCTTATTACAACAACGTGATTTGATTTTTAACAAATTAATTTTATCTGAACTCAAACAATTGCAAGAAAAAAAATCGACTGCTGTGTCAAATAGCGAAAATGAAAATCCATCATTGCAAAATGCTTCAATCGGTTATTTTATTAAATCAACAACATCCGAAGAATCATCATTGCCGTCGTTCAATGTTGATGGCTGCATCAATCAATACCTGATGCTTCTACTTCGCTGTGCTCATTTATATGATCATGTTCGATCGAACTATGCCACCATGGATTATATTCAACAGCTATTGATTTTGTATCATCAAAATCAACTTATTAGTACGCGCCTACTAGCATTGAAAATCATACGTGACTTATTGGTATTCTTACCGGAGAATACAAACGAAACAACGACGCGATCTTTTGTTGAAAATTTATTAACTGATATTTTATTGACTATTGGTCAAAATTTTAATTTATTAGAAACAACTAAAACAAGTCTCGATATTGTCATTGAACTCGTCTATATCTATCGTACGATGATTTCACAAAATTCACCATGGCAAAAAGTAGCAACTAAATTCATTGTTGATGCTATTAAATCGAGCACAAACTTTAATTTTGCGTCATTGGAATCTGTTGACATTCGACAAATAAATCTCTTTCTCGCATCATTATGTATCCTAGGTGGTTACATTCGACCCTATTGTTTAGGGTCGACTGTAGAAATCTTTGTAGCTAATAGAAGTATTCATGAATTGGAGTCAGCAACAATTATCGAAATCAATGCCAGTGCTCTTGACACTGATTCAACGGATATTACACCGTATTTCGTACAATATTCGTCAACAAATCAAACTGAATGGGTTTCATCGAATCAATTGCGTATCATGACTGATGTTCTACCACCGAATCTCGTACTTCTACCAATGGATGATGCAGTACATACTATTCTCGATACATTAGGCTATCTGGCGCAAATCGATACAACAAGCATTGATTCATTACTGTTATTGCAAATAAAGCGTCGCGCGATAACAGCGTTTTATCCATTATTAAATAATAAGGCAACTATTGATATTTTCATGCAAAAACCTTATGCATCTATTATTGCCAAATTATCGATATCGGTTGATAGTGTTGACTCAATCAATGCTACGCAAGCCAATGATTTACGATTGTTTAATCGATTACATTTAGAACAGTATGATTTAAGTTTAGATAAATGCGAAAGAACACAACAAATCGTGGAAGACGCACAGAATATGGTGCGAACTGCAAATGAATGGAATCAAATGAAAATCATTCGTGATTCAAATGCTCTTCAAATCTTATCGCCAACGGATTCAATAGAGGAAACTTGGAAACCGATTGCATCGAAAAGACTGTTACAATCCTATCGACGAGGTCGAATTGGAACGGACGATATTCGTATTGTTTCTTTGCCTGCAAATGATACTCTACCAGCATTGGAAGAATGTGGTGATAAACACAAATTCAAAGGAAGAATTAATATCACTGATGATACTAATACCATTCGTTATCCAACTTTTATTCTCGACGGTGTAGAATTTACCGAAGGTAATTGGTATTTCTGCGTCAAACTTATGTTAGGTGGTGCAGCACAAATTGGCTGGGCAACAACCGGATTTACTCCTATGCCGGAGAATTCAAAAGGTGTTGGTGAAGATCAGTTTTCATGGTGCTATGATGGATCACGTGGAATTTGCTATCATAATACAAGCACTAGTTTTGGCCATGAAACTCGCTGGGACGCTGAGGATGTGTGTGGTTGTGGTATTGAAATCGATGGCGAAAATACGACGATCAAATATTGGTTGAATGGCAAATTCTTAGGTACGGCATTTTCACATTCAAGCAATACAACTATTGAATCAATCATAAAAACGGATTTATTGCCCAATGGACTTGGTAGTACGAGATATTTTCCTGGTGTTACTGTACAAGTTTATAATAGTGTGGCTAATACAGGTGCTATTGAATTCATATTCAGCCCGGAAGATATGACTAAATGTCCTTTGCCAAAAGGTTACAAACCATTATTAGTGCCAACATTAGCAACAATAGACAATGTATTAGTCGCTTATCCGTACAGTGCTTACCTCGTTGGTAATAATAAAAATGAATATTTCTATATGAATCGATGTTCAAAGAAGGATTTGACGGACGAGAAAACATCTATGCTACGTGATTTTGTCAATGATCATCATTTCGAAGTACCATTCAATAGTGCTGCAATTACCGTTGATCATCATCAATTAAAATTAACGGAAGATAGTGATGGTTTCCCATTGTCGATTGATACTTGTCAATCGTTGACCATCAGTTTCGATTTTGAAATTTTTCCAACGGACAGCTCGGAAAATCATGCTGATGGACTTGATATAGTGTTATTCTCGTTGGAAAACGAAATATTTTCTAGTCGAATATCTATCAATAATATGAATGATGATTTTATTGATGAAACTATGCCAAATCGACAGCGTGTTGCCATTGTATTTCAAAACAACGAACAGACCAAAGTCTACATTAATAATAAGTATCAAACATTGAACTATTGTCATACTTTTGATTTAAGAACAAAGCCAAAATTGAATCTACATCTTTTACCGTATGCAAATGTCGGCATTCAAAATATAGGCATATGGAAATATGCACTTTCGGAAGAACATATTCGACGTCTTTTCACATATGCACTCATGCATGTTGGTAACGATTATGAAAAATTGAATGAATATCGACGACAAACAAATACACTGACGTTTAATGCAGATCAGAAATATTTTGTAAATGAAACACTGATTCCATTCAACGAACCTTTTGATGAAAATCTATGGGAAACAAGAAAACAACATGTTGATCATGATGAATCGTTCTATTTCAAAACTATACCAGAAAAGAATCGATCAGTTATACAATTGCTTGGCAATAAAACTTATTTAGTTTTAAACACTGCAAATCAAGTTTGGCCCGAATATACACTGATTCTCGATATTTATCTACCCTCGCTTCCGTCAATGAATAGTCCATCGAATAATGAGGCTCGATTAACATTATTGACATTGGATACTGAATCAGAAATTTACATAACTCACGATGGCCATATTTGTGTATCCGGAGGACATCAGAGTTCATCAACAGTGAAAGTGGAGGAATACATTCGTTTATTTATTTCTGTTCAACAGAAATCCATTCAAATATATGTTGACGGTTCATTAGAAATCAATGCATCAATTACAGATGACCAATTTTCAACAAAAAACAAGCGTATGGATCTATTCCGTGAGACAGATCCAATCAAAAACACTACCGGCGATGATCAACTACGCATTCAATGCCAATCGATCACATTTTGGAATAGATCAGCCGATACTCTCAGTTCTTCGGTAGTACAATTGATCAAATCCACTGAGCATTCTTTAGATAAACTTGTTACTATACCATTTTCGGTTCTCTCTACCAGTCTGTTAGGCATCGGTTACAAAGAAGAATCAATTAAATATGTAATGGAACAATTTAATACGACAAATATTCATTTCATCGATACCATTCTGCGCGAACAGCATCAACAAATAGAAAATGCATTTATACAAAATGAAGAAAAGAAGAAGAAAAACGTAATAACAAGATTGAATTCCTATGACGAACATGGAACATTAACAATGTTGATGAAAGTCAACGATGAGGCGAAGCCAACGCCATCTACTGATATTTTATCTGAAATTGCAAATGTTGATGATGGTGCATCAGTAGAAAAAGAATGGTTTCGTAAAGCTGCTTGTCATATAGGTATACATGCTACATTCGTTGATTGGGCTCAAGATAGATCAAAGAACAATGGATCAAGGACCGAAGATTCTCGTTACAAACTTGTCAATCTAACTAAAGTCGATTCTGGAGAAACAACAATTGATGATGAATCAAGAAAAAAGTTGAACAAATCATTACATTATGTACATCGACAAATACCACGGAAGACCTACCTTCAATCACGTAAGAGCTGTGAATACGGGCTCATAACGATCAACGCACGTTACACCATATTGAATATGTTAAAAGTTTGGTCTCAAGAAGAACATTCAAGTTTGTTTCCACTTCACAAATTTGGCGGCGCGAAATTTATTGTAACATTATTACGTTTGATGGATTATCATTATACATGTAGACGTACACATGTCGGTGAAACTACCAATTGGATGACATTGTTGACGATGTCGATATTGAAAGTTGAGTTCAAAGCATTATTGAAATCTACGACCCAGGATCCAATCACTGAAGAAATTCTCAATACAAAAGCACCGCTGTTTTATCAATTACAAAAACATGTCGTTGAAGAATCGATTCGTTTTCTTGCTGAACCAAATTTGATCGATGCGAATAATTATGACGATGAAACTGTCAATGAACGAATGTTAGTGAAACAATCAAATTCAGATTTTCTTCTGAAAATTATCAATCTCTTTTTGGAATTGTTTACTGATTCTGAAATGAAAAAATACAACGTTGATCAAATGATTCGATTACTATTTCCAACGGTATCCATCAAAATACTATTCGATCTATTTATGTTATTGCCATCGCACCGATCGAAAATATTTATTCTCAAAATATTTACTACGTAAGTTTATTTGAATGAGACTTGTATTGATCATTTTCTTGTTGTAATAGATTAATTCAAGCGAGTGAAAATTTCAAATTACACGCAGATATTCTACATTTTATTCTACAACTTTTTATTGAATTAATCACAAACAAAGCATGTTCGAGTACTTTAGCATTTAGAAATTTTCGAAATGCTACTATGGGTCTTGCATTTGCTGTGTTTGAAAGACAGAAGGAACTGATTTTAGGATTGGACGAATGCCCATCGGAAGCACGCAATATGTGGCTTCTTATCGATGTTATGAATATTATAACGAGCAAAGAAAAACAATCCGAATGGCCCGAACAATTTCTTGCACAATCAGGCTCACTTCTAGGCGAAAAATTCCTATTGACTAAAGATATGGTTGCCATGACTCAGACCTTTTTTGACATGAACGCTAATGGACAATTAATGAAGTTTTTGAATTTAAATATTAATCTCGATTGGAATCCACTACCACATGAATCATTAAACCAATTCATCGAAGCTTTACCAGCCGAATCTACTCCTGATTCGACTAAATATAATTCATATACTTGCTTATGTGACATACCCTCTGTACATATACAAACACGTGCTAAACTTCTATATTTATTCAATACTTTTCTTGGTACAGTTCTGCCGATGATTGATTTAGGTTTACCGTCAGACAACAATAATATCGCCGGTCGAATTCGAGCGGCAAGAAATTATATATTGTTTACAACCAAATATCAATTGTTTAATGATAGCTTAAGTAAAACTGTGGACGGTTCAGGATCATCGCAAGAAGTAAGATTTGATACTGTAACATCTACCATCGGCGAACATCCTCACGATACAATGTTCTATCAAGCGTATTCGCAAGCTTATGCTAATGCATGTCAAACATTTCGAAAATCGAATAACGATCGAGTTTGGTCGGCTACATTTGTAGGCATGCATAGTACGGATGCAGGTGGACCCTATCGAGATTCGCTGACACGCATTTGTGCCGATATATGTAGTACACGTTTACCGTTATTTATTATCTGTCCAAATGGCCGCACGAATAGTGGTTCAAATCGTGATCGATGGATTCCGAATGTTTTCCCACCGAATCGACCTATACCTGATGAGTTCAAGAATCAGTATCGTTTCGTTGGACAACTCATGGGCATGGCAATACGTACAACAAATCTTTTGGATATTCGATTTCCGACTTTACTCTGGAAGCAATTACTTTACCAAACAGTCACAATTGAAGATATCGAAGCTATTGACATGCAAAGTTTTACTATTATCAATCAAATGGAAGAAAATATTAAACAAGTTCAATGTCTTAATGACTCTGAAGATGGCGATTATCTATTCAGTAGTATCATGAGTGAGCTAACATTTGATGTTGTTAGTTCGGCGGGACAGACTTATGAACTTATTCCTGGCGGTTTGCATACGCCTATAACAGCTACTAATTTCGAAGATTATTGTATGCGCTATCGACAATATCGTGTGAATGAATTCCATCGACAAATCAATTTCATTCGGGAAGGTCTATACAGTATCGTACCATCGTGTTATTTGACTTTGTTCACAACTACAGAATTGGAAGAAGCTGTTTGTGGTAAAGGTTACATTGATATTGACATGTTGAAACGTCATACTAGTTACAATAATGATAGCGAAACAACGCCACATATTGGACGATTTTGGACTGTTCTACGTGATATGTTTAGTGAAGAACAGAAAAAATTATTTTTAATATTCGTTTGGGGACGAAATACATTACCGAATAGAGACGACGATTTTCCCACCAGTTTTTCAATAACTCGTTTGGATGCAGCTGGTAATGTCGATGAAACTCTTCCAAGTAAGTTTATTAGATATGCATCTATAAGGTTATATTTATTTTGTTGTTCGTCTAGAATCACACACATGTTATTTCACGCTTGATTTACCACCATATTCAACGAAAGAAATCATGTATGAACGTTTAAATTATGCTATTACATATTGCTCCAGTATTGATACCGATGGAACTCTTAACTAGATCTTTATCAGTATCGATGAATCAATGATAGATTCAAATTGAAAATCGTAACTAAGAAACTTCTGCAACAATTTTGTGATACTTTTTTAAAAATTTTTCTAAATATCTTATCCTGTTTTAAGCTGGTGATATTCATTCACGAATGAATCTATTTTCTTTTAAAACATTTTATTAGAATAAAATACTCGCATGCATCTCCTATGAATACACATATCAGTGGCGAAACAAGAGCACGGATCTTCTTGTGAGGCTGTCCTTGACACAGCAAACAAAAAACACCAGTCACAATATCTAATAATATTTTTCTTCTTATGATTAGATCTGTGAAAAATTTTAGGCACACGATTTCTTCTACTTTTTCCACCTATTGAGTCATGACATAAATCGAAATTTTTAAACATCTTAACTAATGGCTGATTCATTTAACGAAATAATGCTATCCTTTCGTTTTTGAGATTCTTCTAAAACCACAACTGTCTCGTAGAATTTTGAAAAATTATGACGTAACTCAGACAAAAGTTTAATCAACTATTTATCAATAAAATATCCACCATGCTAAAAGAAAAACATATTTTACAGAATTTCATTAAATTGTTTATTTTGTTTTGCTTTTGTAATAAAGTTCAAGGGTCTCTTGTAGTGATTTCAAATTTTTGCACACGATGATTTTCAAAGTCTGATACAAACAAGTTTCCATGTTTATCGAATAGTATCCCTGCAGGACGATTGAGTTGATTCGGTTGTGCTCCTCGACCGTTTCCGCCAGCAATAACTTTGCCTTCTGCAGCACCTTTTTTCCAGCAAACCACTCGATGAATTTCACTATCTGCCACATAAACATTGCCCCATTGATCAACAATTACTCCTCCTGGATAATAGGAATTTCTGGAAGAGTCACCGCGGCCTCGACCACCTGCCACGATTATTCCTTCTCTAGCATTCTCGGTCCATTTCATCACACGATGATTATTATAGTCCGATACGTACACAGAATGATCCCGATCAACGAAAATAAAAGTAGGATAATCAAGTTGATCGAGACGGTTGCCTGTTCCATTTCCACCTGCCACTACTGTCCTTTCAGTTTCTCCCGCGCGCCATCGTCGAACTTCGTTATTGGTGACGTCAGTAACATACAAATGTTTATTCTCGTCCATTGTCAAACAATTGCAACTGATGTCTGCAATAATTGTTTCTCCGTGTGTTGAATCTCGAAGAGACCATTGAACCACTCGACGATTCCCTCGATCGCAGATAATGAGACAATCATTTTCTTTGTCAACAATCACATCGGTAGGATAATCCAATTGATTATCTCTACATCCTGCTCCGTTTCCACCGGCTACAATTTTTCCATTTGGTTCTCCTAGTTTCCATTCCACGATACGATGATTTGAAAAGTCAGCGACATAAAGTGTGCGTTCATCTTGTAAATATAAACCTTGTGGATTCGAAAATTGATTCAATCCATCACCACTTGAATTATATCCTGCCACAGTCAACCCATTTGCTGTCCATTTGGCATTAATATCAATGTCAGAAGCAGTGCGTAATGGAACTAATTAAAAACAAAAATATTATGATTTAACAATGAAAAATCCTACTGCAAATAGAATAGATAAGACTCTAAAGCTAGTTTCTATTGATATCTTCGAAATAAATTCCACGTACTTGTGCAAGTTTCGTGCATTCTCATTTCAAGTTGCTTGCATCGATGTTGAAGTCCATTGACTTGCAGCTGTAGTTCTTGATTATCAGTCTGAATTCGTTCTACTTGTTTCGCCATAAGTAATAAAGGACTCAAAACAGATCTCAGAGGTTCGAACTTGCAATGTGCTAAATGATCATTGAGTTGATCACGTGAATCCGTCCATTCACATTTTAGATCAGCAGCCGAACACGTCACTTTTGCTTTGGGGCATAATTTATTAATGTGTTCATCGAACATATTTCGTTTAATGTTCATTTGATTGCAAGTGTCACATTTTACTAAAAGTTCATTGAGGCAATTAACCAGAGGTAGATTTGCTGGTTGTAGTTCACTTAAAGTGAAAGGCATGTGGCGACACATAGGACAAACAGGTTTGTCTTTCATTACTCGTTCGATGCCTGATCGGCAGAATATGTGATTACAAGTTAATACTACTATAGGATCAAGATAAGGATCTGTACAAATCGCGCACTTGACATCGGCGTCGATGGATTCCTCGTTTACGTAACTGAAACCACGCGTATGTTGTGAATCGCACATCTTGCAAATAGTACAGTCGGTTTGTTTTTGTTCTTTGCAGCACGTTAAAAAAATCACAAATGAATATGAACACATGATGTACTTATTTTTCGTTCTTTTCCTCGAGCTTGACTTTTTCAGTTGTTTATTTGTAAACATATAACGTCACGTGGACAATATCAACAAAAAAAGTGGTTTAATGCTTGTTATGACATCATTATGATGAAATTTACTTGATAAAATTCATATTTAGAACAAAGCTGGGTCATTTCAAAAACTAATAATTCGTACTGACCAAATTAGTGTTTTTTTTCGTTTCAAGATGAACGACCAAATCTTTAAAAAAATGTGAAGCTATGGGAATTAATTTTTTTCAAATCTATCTGTAATTAATTTTATCGGTTATGAAAACGAAACTACATGCTTACCAAGATGAGAAGATAAAAAATTGCATATCTAGTGCAGTCACCACAGAGTGCACACTGACAGAATGAGAGTCTCACAGCAAAATTATAGAAAGGTAATCGCAAGGAAATATTGCAATCATTAGCCATATCACTGAAGATTCTATGCATGGGAGTACCGTCAAGAAAAACATTAACTTCAACTTCGTCATAGCGTCAACAGCATGTTATTACATTTTCTTTCGCAACAGTCCGTTGAATAAAACTACAGTAACTTGTTTTTTTCTTCTTTCATTCTTTATATTTAAATATGACACATTATTTCATTTTTGCAATCGTCAACGATAGAAACGACCAGTCATGACTGTTCTAAGGAAATCTTCTTTTGAAACATTACCCGTCGAGATTGTTCATCGAATCTTCGATTATCTTCCTACTGAGACAATTGTTTCTTCAATTCGGTATGTATGCAAACGATTTTATTCCATTATTAGTGGATACAATAATTATGAGGTAGACTTTCGTTACATGTCAAGATCGGATTTATGCTCCATGGCACGTATTATTGATCCTAAAAATATCATTTCAGTTACACTTTCAGATGAAATACAAACACCTGGTCAAATTCGATTATTTCTTACCCATTTTCAAATTGATCAATTCATTCGACTACGTTCATTGACTCTTGTTAAAGTAAATTGCAAAGATATCGATCAATTTCAAAAACACATCATAAAATGCCAGCTTACAACGCTTTCCATTACGCTTTGTGACTATTATAAAAACGACCCAACAGCATTAATATCATCTCTCATATCGCATAGCAATCTTCGTAAATTCGAATACATCGGAAATTATAAAATTCTTCGCGGAATACAATGGCCCATCCAATGTAGATTGATACACGTTATAATCGGTCATTGCAGTTTCAATATATTGTATTCTATTATTTTTCACTTACCTTATCTACAAACACTCGTCGTAAAAGATATTTTCTCGAGCGTATCTGTTGTTACGGCTGATTGATGCGATGGTATTCCACAATTAAGTCATTTAACGTCGCTATCACTAAACATGAATTGTAATATATTAATGGCCGATATTGAATCCGTGCTTTCATTTTTGCCGACCTTAACGCATCTTCAACTGATGAGCGAAGACCGGTTACTTGATACTCGATTATTCGATGGTTCCTGCTGGGAGAACTTCATTCGGGCGAAATTGCCTCTATTGAACAAATTCGAATTCTATTTCTCTCGCATTGCAATCACTGATCCAGATTGTATTACTGTAGAATCAGTGATCGCATCATTTCGAACATCTTTTTGGCTCGAAATCAAACATTGGATCGTCAAGTGTCACCATGAATGCGGCAAATACTATCCAAAATATCATCTCTACTCGATACCAATCATCCAAGACAATTTTAATTGTCCTGAACAACGAAGTATGATTCGACATTCAGCATCGAACACCGCTGACAATGATGCAACACTCATCGTTAATGCACATAGATTATCTGTGGACTTGAGTCAAATAGTGGGTCAAGCAATCTCAGATAAAGTGAGTCTAATAATTGGTTTATTGAATGTTGAGAAAATATAGATAGAGCCTGAATATCGGAAACAAAGTTTCGTTCGATCCAGTCATGTTAAGAAATAGCTCATATTATTGCCCACATTTCTCTTCACGCTCTATAAAGAGTTTTATTAGCTGTTTTCCTGTGAGAATACAATTTGATAAACAAGTAAAAAGTTTCGTTTTAAATTATCTGGATGTACAGTACATGTCTAAAACGAGAATTTTCAATAGAAATATAAAAAATGTATTAGTTTTCACTTTCTAAATGAATGCGAAAATGATTTTGTTGGCACCAAGTTCGATAAGGAACTCTCGAATATTTCTTTTTTGAGATGGATAAGATCGCATGAAATGAAGGTAGGCCGTTCTTAAGGTTCTTTGTTTCACCTAAAATGATTTATATTTCATAGTACAATTTTCTACAACAACATTATGCATTTTTGATTTTAGGCTAATGCAACAATGCCCTATGTATTTCCCAATGTGACAGAACTTAAAATAGTAATTAATGAAAAATGGTCTGCAAGCTTGGGTAAACATCTATATAAAATTGTTACTCTATGGAATCTTGGAACATTATGGTTGGATTTTCAATGCGAATGTATGTCTACTGTAAATCTATCTGTCGAAATGAATACTCTACTGAAACTAGCATCGAATATTCGTTCACTTCGAATAAGCTGTAACAAATCTGAGAGAATGAAGATGGTAACTTTTAATGCTATCTGTTTAACATTACCTCATCATATTAAACGTCTAGATGCGGATATTATGCATGTGGCCGATGCAAAAACGCTATTGGAGCAAGCTCAACATTTAAAAAGTGTCACATTTCGAACAATTGATCCATGGTATTTTGCTCATGAAATTGATTTATGGCTCTGGCAGATGAAAAGAAACACTGTTGTCTATCAAGTAGATGCGATCAGATTGAGACGTTATGACGATTTTGAGTCGAACAATGCGATCCATTTGTGGCTTGGAAAGGACGTCAATCAACAATCCAGTAGTTCGCATAGTCACAAACGTATCAAGCTGTGCTAACACTCTGAATTACTCATTGGCATAATATTGCCAAAATAATGAAGTGCCCATCGCGCAAGGGGATATTGTCAATAATCGAGTTTCATACAAAATATGACGTCACTTGACATTAGATTTTATGTTGATGAATACAAAAACTAAATTGTTTGCTTATTTTTTTATGATCTCTTTTGTATTGTTGTTGATTGAATGCAAGGACACCGATCATAATCACTCACATCACAGCCCATATGATTGTTATCAAAATAGAGAAAGAAAAATACATATTTATTTACACGCCCCTCATTATTTACAAAACCAATAAAAAATCACATCTATATCTGCATTTATATAAAATCTAGTTTCTATTTTTGTAATAAAATAAAATAAACTCCAGTTGATGCAATTCGTTGAATTTAATTCAAAGCGTAATCGACGTCAAAGATGGCAACTAATTTGGCCAAGATCATTAGTAATTTTCATAACAATTACTGAGATGTTATTAACAAGTGCTATTATTGGTCTAGAATTTTGGAGTATGATTATCAATGTAAAATATTCATTTTTTTTCATTGGTTTTCTTGCTTCATTATTCTTTATAATAACTTCGATATCAAGTTTTACTATTGGTAATTATTTGAAATAATATTCATGGATGATGCATTCTATTTTTCTATGTACTAGTCTGTTGTTGTGGAAAATCACTCAGTTGCGCGAAATATATATTAATTGTACATATTCTGTCGATTGCTTCATCAAGCGTTCTTCTATTTTATGATGTTCTATTTCTTCGTAATTCTTATACGTGCTTGTGGCCAAATGGCTTGTGTGATGGAAATCAATTAAATTTTAATATTTTTGGTATTGCCTGGGGCGTTAGCAGAGATATTCCGTCAATTAAATTTACTTTGATTATAATACAAATAATCTGCAGTGCTATTATGATCGTTTTATGCTTAGTGTATATTTGTATCTACATTTATACGAATATTAGAGTTTACACAAGCCATATAGTGACTGCTTCACATGCAGTCATTGAACTCGGCCGTGTAAAACAGCCACCTCCTCCGTATTGGCCAACACCACCAAAAACACTACCTCCTTCGTCTGAATTTTGACAATTTATTGAAACTATTTATGCAAAACAGGCACTCTTTCTTAATAAGAAAAATCAGTGTCTACTGAAAGATTATGTGTTTGTAGTTCATGTTTATTCTTATCATGAACAAATTGTTTGATATTTTCGATGAATAATTAAATAATAGAAAACTCAATGTAAGATCTGATCTGGGTGTGGGTGGGAATGAAGATAAGATTCATACGCAGACACACACTGTCGAGATAGAAATGATGTAACCACTAATAGGATTCTAAGTTACTCGGCCTTACAAAAAACATCTACATGCAATCATCTTACGTTAGGGTACGCTTGATTCAAAGGCTAAAGGAGATGCAAATCCAACTATTTTCATTTGCAATCCATAAAATATAAGCATTTTATTATATATGATTCTTTATTGAAAATTGAGTAGTTTCAGAGTGAACATGCAGTAGAGAAACGTAATGATTCAAAAAAAAAATTAAAATGTCGAGTATATTTGTCAAAATGATTAATAACGAACTCAAGATACTGTCGTTATCCACCCCATCGATGGACGAAGTGCACCGGTTTGCGGATTCTGACTGATGCCAAGAAATCCGGCGATCAATTTCATTTTGATTTCCATACCATTATTATACAAGGTGAAATCGGTCTTGGCTATACTTTCTGCAAAATATTTGAAGTCAATTCAATTCTTGAACGCGAAAGATTAGAGAACGAATTCTAACTAATAGAAATTCTCATAATAGTTTATGTTTTACCTCATAGTTGGATAAAAATTACCGTGACATTCATAACTAAACAGATACAGTTCCTATCCTGTGAGTTACATTCCTGAACGAAACTTATGGAAAGAAATCAGCTAACCAATCCATTAACTCATCCACCACTGAACCAGTCCGTTGGTGATAAATTCTTGACCACCAATCGCATTTAGGCTTTCCGGCAGCAGTGTTCTTTAGTTTTTTTAATATGTGACAAGATAGCATCGAACCACCAATGAAAATCAGTAAAAATAAGTTTGAATTAATTGATAGAGTCAATTATTTGTTGAAAATCACCCTGAGAACCACGTAATGTGACTTCTGGGATACCGCACAATAAAGTAACGCCGTAGCTGTAGTATGGCTTAGTG
The DNA here is from genome assembly GCA_905331475.1 of Rotaria socialis. NCBI lineage: Eukaryota > Metazoa > Rotifera > Eurotatoria > Philodinida > Philodinidae > Rotaria > Rotaria socialis. Next base: position 20,774 of record CAJNYU010000384.1, on the reverse strand, counting down.
GCATCCATAAGAGCACAATTGAAAACAGCTTGTTCAACTGGTTTTGTAGTTAAAAACGGTTTAGTAATCAGTGATGCCAAATCTGTCTTCATATTTTTTCGTATCAATTCAGCTATCATTCTAACAACTGATTCCCAATCAACACCAGGAACTGACTTGGCTTCATGTTTTGGACGTTCCGCGTCAGATATTCTAAGATCATCCGCGCTTACGATCAATTCTTTTTTCCCTCGTGAGAAACCATCAATGATCGATATTTTTCTGTGTTTTGATTGAGATGAAGCCCGATACCTTGAATAATAGTCACCCAAAAATCATCAACGCTGGGTTCTAATGGATAATGGTCATAGTAAGCTTTGAAAACGTTAGTTACAAATGCATTTGATACACGATGTTTGCAACCGTTTAGATCGCTTGTCAATGGATAATTTATTCGAAAATTTTCCATAGACGAAGTCTCTCCTTTTTCCCCTCGACGAAAATCTTGTTCACACACAATGCTAACGAGATCATGTTGTTTATTGCAGCGCTCTATATTTGTCTTCAGTATAAATGTAAACAAAGCCATTCTTCTAATGACAATAAAACAACTTCAATTCGTTTCAAATAAATTTTAAATTGTTGATTGAATTTACATTTGCTCTTATATATATATATATACTAGCAATGGTCCTGTCATTAAACAGGCGTTGATGCATCAAGTCTTCTTATCTTATCAAACAGTATATTAAGAAACAAAAGATATCTTGAATCGGGTTTCTATCATTCAACGTCACTGGGATAGAAGAAGGTGATGGTGAAGAGTGTGCGGGTGTGGGTGCGAGCTAAATCGCTGACCTAGGCAAAGTGGAATAGTCTACATTGTAGTTTCGATATTTTTATTTTCGTCTTTTTCACTTTTGACATTTGACAACCAAATCTTTGTGATAGTCAAATCAAGCCCAAACCGTTTTGAGTTTGGTGCATGGCTGGTAACAATTTCACTTATTGCGAAGTGCTCGAAAATTCCTTTTGAACAGTTTTTTAATCCTCATATCATGTTCTTAGAAAAGTCGCATGAAGTTCATCGCCAGAGAAAGGACTTCTACTTGAAAGTGGTGCCATTGATATTCAATCTTTTTCAGATATGTGCAGCAATGTATAGTTTTAAAAAAATATTTATTAGTGAAAAGCAACTCATAGTTACCGACGAAAACTTAAACAGTCTGATATGTGGCACCCTTGTTAGTTAATTTTTGGAAGATGAAGATAACTCCGTCTTTTGAGTATCCTGGGAGTGAAATCCAGAAGGAGCGGTGAGGAAGAATATCAAGGCCAGTGGCTTCTCGTTTGAATTTGTTAAACGACATGAAGGTAATCAAATAGATGAAAACAAGTACCACAACGATGATGAGCAGAACGGCTCCGCCACTCAAGCCCTTGTTCGGTTTGTCTGGATCGGGCCCGGGCTTGTCTGTGTACGTTAAAATATGTTACTGATCGTAGTTCTAACGAAAATATCAATCGCACTTACTTTTACAGCCATCGAAACAGGCACATTTGCTAGACAGTTTCATATTGTAGGTCTCCTGGGGACTTTCGCTGATTATTTCCAGTACGTTGACTTCCGTATCTTTCGTACATTGCATGCTGATCTTTACGTGTTTTGTCTGATATGTGTAAGTGAGAGTTGCACTGCCACCAAAACCTATCGGTGGAATCCAAACGGCACTGTCATGTTTAGCCAAAATGAACGATTCACCAGACGTGAATGGAACTAGAAATTGCTTTTAATGAAGTTTCGAGTTTTATACTCCATGGAAATACTTACCTTGACACACAGCTACATCTTTACAAGTGGTTCCCTCAGTGAACGGCTTACATGGATTGAAGCTGTATTCTGAAAATGAAACGACTCGATCACAATACTGCACTTCAAGATGGAAAAATACATTTCAATTGAAATATTTTTTATCATATCTTCAAGAGTACCAATAATGTACAATCATTTTATTGGAACAATTCAGTGTTAAAGAAGTTCTTTCTTATCAAAATGTCGATTGAAAAATATTCATTGTTATTACTGTCCTTTTATGCATCTGAAAAGTCTAGAACCTATAGATCTACTTTGTTCTTTTTAAAATTAGGAGATTCCTGATCCCTCTCAGTGGTTATCGTCTTCTCGTGTCACTACCTCGGATTCTTATTGAGACACGCATGGAAAAAAGTATCGACGTGATATTAGTTGTCGATATGATCGGATTTCTATGATTAAATGCTTGAAAACCAGACAAAATGATCAAAAAAATCCCTGCGATCATCTAAGACTTAGGATCAAGCGATACAAGCAAAATAAGAATCTTACTCCACGACGAAGCACTTTGAGAGATGTCCGGAAATGCCGGTGTGCCATCTGTATGACCAAGCGATGTTAAATCGATAATCCCTGCGCTGTCTACGTAACGGCATGGGTTTTCACCATTGATTGTAGCAAGAACTAGATTGAATAGAAAAGGAACAGCGACGAGTAGATGCATACTTCAATTCAGCGTCTTGTGACCAAAAATGATAAAGCTCATATCTTTCTTTCTCTTCAACGGTGTGTCGACATTGTTTACTTCTTAAAGCACAGAACTTAGAAAAACATCGGCCATCGTCACCTATGTGTAAAAATGGCGAAGAACACGTTTGGTATTCGAATTCGAAGATAACAATTGAAAATGTTATTCTCATCTACGTCGAAAATTGACTTAGGAAGAGCGGCGCGGCTGTAATGAAGCTATCAGAGTCGAGGGTCGTGTATCATTTTGTCGAGTCCTGACGAGCATTCCTTGAGGGTGTGGGTAGTATGGATAGATGATGCATGAAAAATCTACATTCACCCTCTATCACTTTGCGATATAAGTGGACAACTGACTTTCATAACTTTCGTGTTGATTGATTTGATTTCATGTCCACTATATCGAAAGGGAGTATGCGAGTTTTCATCTAAAATCAGTGGTGCATGACAGCTTCAGAACGAAAAGAAATGATTCAGAATAAGCAAATGACGTGTATTTCGCTTATAATTACATTAATTACTCTCTTACCTTACACGTTGAAATGTGACTCATAAGTATTGCTATTTTATTGCGTAGTAGAGTATATAAATATCTTGTTGTATACGCAAATGCATTTGATTTGATTTCTACGTTATATACGTATATAATGATGACCAGCACAAAAACAATCGAAAAAAAGAAAGGCACAAGTATTCTCCGGCGATTTATTAAGAGTAAGGCTAGTCCTCTTTATCATGCATGTGAATCCGGGGAAGTCAATCGTGTTCGAGAACTTATCGCTTCTCTAAACTATTCTGACATCAATCGTCGTGAGCCCAACGGAAGCACGCCCATGTAACTTTTTTTCGAGTCGTAACGCATCTCTGAGCGTTTGTGAACAATGGCACTACACGCATCAGGACGCATCTAGAATGCAACATTTTCGGGGGTGCAGACGCGTCCAGGGTAACCTGACGCGTCTACACTCGTTCAGTATCAAAACGTATCATAACTCGTTTGCATTTGAAGACGCGTTAGGACCCGTCCAAAATGCAACATTTTCAAGCGTGGGAACCCATCCAAAAGCAAACGCGTCTAAACTCGTTTGGATACAAGATGCGTTAGAACGCGTTTACTTTTTTCCCCCAAAAAAAATTGAAAATTATCAACACTCTGTGTCGGAATTGAGCCGACGCATCATATTAAGCTATGATATAACACCCACATACCATGAGCAACAGAGTGGCAATTTTTCCAACGATAGCGTGAACCAAGATTTGAACCCATGAACCATTGATTACAAGCCGAACATAACTTGCGCTGAGCCATATATTGCTGGATATTGTTATTATCTTCATGAATCACATGAATTAATCGTTTTACAGTACTTTTGACTTATCTTGCTTTTTAAAATAAATATTCTAATGATATTTATTTTAATGAAATCAAGATAAATCATTCTTTTTATGAATGAAACAACAGTGGAAAAAAACTCAAAATTTTGATTACTGAAAAAATTAAGAAAAACAAATATATCTGTCTTTGAAGGGTATAAATGTACATATACGCAGTATAATAATATTAACTAACATTTTTTCCATTAGTATAAGGACACTATAGCAAGTATTTTTTTATAGAAAATGAGAACGATATATCACAACACATAAAATAAAAAAATCTTACCTGTGTATGTTTTTTCGTAACCGTCATACTGTAATCTTTTAAGTCATCCATCCGAAAAAGAGTAAATGATCTTATAGCCAGAATTTTTTAAACTTACTTAATTTGTTTTTCTAGAATAGAATATTGATCGATATTTGAATTAAAATATTTAAAAAATTGTTTGTTTTCAATTTTTTAAATAGTTAGGATGCGTTTTTTTCGTTTTTCTTAACTTGATAAAATAAGTTTTACTTCGATGCATTGTTCATTATAAGGAACAATAAAGATAATTATACTAAACTCTGCACCAAAGAACATTTTTGTGCAGTTTATATTTTAAAAGCAATTGAAAGTAAAAACAGAAAATGCATCTAATTTACTTAGTTATTTACGACAGTGATGATGAAAATCCTAGCGATAATATCAAGATAATAATCTATCGTGTGCGCAACAGAAAGTACTTCCGAGTTTAAGAAAACAGAAGCATACAGTTGTATTTATAGTCTAATATTTCCAATAAAAACTTTCGAATAGAAATGCATTATCATAGAAATACTCATTTGATAAAATCAATCTGTTAAACCAAACCTTATTTGATTCAATCCTCAATATATAAACGAAGGCCGAATTTTAGAGTTCAAAAGAAAAAATATCATGGATATCATATACGTATTCAATAAAATTAAATAGATTTCTTTTTTACTTAACTGAATCAATAAAGGACTTTTTTACTGCTACTTACAGTTTCCAAAGACGACATATAACACAAAGACTGCTCCTAGTGCAATGTAGCATTTTAACTAGAGCAAACTCCGTTGTACTCAAGCCTATTTTTGTATAAAAGCAGATTTCGATAGCTATCATGCTTAGACATGAACCAAAATCAAAACTAGTTTTGAAGTTTTGGTTTTAGTTTGGAAATATAATCTTTTTCGACGTATTTCAAAACGAAAGCGAAAACCTCAAACAAAAAATATTAGATTTGCTGCATGTCTGACCACTCTTCATTGATAGTACCTACTATATAACTATGAATTCAGTTGCGTTTCGGAAATCAGTGCAATGAAGCGCGTTTTCGGCATTTCATGAATTAATCATACCTCCATGAAACGCGTTTTATCTACTTCGTCGATCTTACGGCGTTTATTGGATAGCAAATAAATTGCGTTTCAATTGTGGTACACGATCAAATGCAAGAAAAGGCACAGATTGCGTTCACACGCGTTTTAAAATAGGAATTCAAACGCGTTTGTATACGTTTGCTCTGATTAACGCTAACAAACTCGTCGAAGTTCTCTAAACGCGTTAAAAAAGATAATTACAAACGCATTTATCTGCGTTTTTATCATAACTCGATACCGAAACGCATCAGGACGCCAACATTTGCAACATAAACGCATCTAACGGCGTCTAAAATGCGTTTCAAGATTACATGGGCGGCTCTTCATGTCGCTTCATCCTTTGGTCATTCGGATATTGTTCGAATTCTTCTGCATGAACGAGGTGTAATGAAACATCGAAGAAACCGCGACGGTATGACTGCATTTGAAGTAGCAGCCAACGATGAAATTCGTCAAATTTTCATTCGACCCAAATGCGGATCAAACTGATTCTGTAGCGATGATGATAGCACAAATCAAAAACAGCTTTTCACAGTCATCCATGGCGATCAAAGAGGCAGCGAGAATAAGAAGAATGACGATGAGTCACCGTCAAAAAAATGGGTTGATTTAGTGGCAGATGAAAATCACACTAGAGGATTACAAATAAGTCAAACAGTTGGAAAGACTCTATTTTGTTCGCCATTTGTTCGATCAATTACGTTTGCTATGTTCAATTGTTTACTCAATGATCAATTCGCACCTTTTGAAAATGAGGCATCCGTGAGAGATTTTCTACTACGTCTTATTGATACGCACGTGACTCGTAATGATCCGGAATATAACAAAGCATGTGAACTGGTGAACGAATTTGCTCAAACAAAACGAATTGAGCCATTGTTACGTCTTTACACACTTGAAACGCCCTTGTATCGTCAATTACACTACGAATCACATGCATGGCTTCTTCCACTTATTTGTCACTTTAACAATCTAAAACCACGATTCTTTCAAGGGACATCCTGTCGTGGTTTATCGATGAAATCGCAAGAATTGCGAGCCTATCGATTGGCATGTGGAAAATCATCGTGCATCATTCGAACAAACACATTTTGTTCAACATCCAGTGATCGTCATGTTGCTGAAGAATTTTCAAATGAGTGCTCCAATAGTGACCTGATCCATGTTCTGATGATATTTGAATTTCTCCATCTTTTCCCGCTTTTATTGTGTAATGCAAGCACTTTTGTGAATACGGATGCCATTGAAAGGCAAATAAAGCACACATTCAGAAATAAGTTTAGTGAATTGTTCGGTTAGTAAATTATTCAGCAGAAAATGAAATGAAAAAAAAAGATCAAGTAGAAATATCTCAATGTCACATGTGTTTTTTAGTCAATGATAACTTTTTCTGTTGTACATCGCCCAAAGTTTTCAGGTGAATACATTTCTTCAGCCTTAGCTGGTGGAATGATAAATGTTCCAGCACATGTTGCACGCATAACATAACTCCATTCGTATACACCAGACCATAATAATGCTCGAAATACTTCAGCACGTTCGTCTCTTAAATTTTCATATTCAGTCCAACCAATCGTTGAATATAATCGATATTCATTATAGCGACTGTTTCTTTTTGATCTTGTTACTGATGAATTTGTATAATCTGCCAAAGTACCCTTTAATTTTGTATTCAATGGTTCACAACCAGCTGGTAAATAATCAACTAATGCTACATGATATCGTCGTTGTGTTGTTGTCATTGTTAATGTAACTTTAATTTTTTCATTTAGCCTGAAATTCCAAGTTCCATCGGGTTGTTGCTGAACGTGTGATGAATGATCGATAGCTGTGTATGTTCGTTCAATTTTAAAACCATAGTTAACTGCATTTAGTTGCAGACTTGTTGAGGCATAATCCATTGCAATACGATAGTATAATCGACCATTGCCACGTTTATGCATCACTACGTTCTTATCGTTACTACCCATGTTGAATGATGATGACAGCGCCAGAATTGTTCTCATCGGAATACTCACTGTATATGTATTTGTTGTTCGACCTATACATATTAAGATAAGAAATCAGAACACATAATATATTTATATACTTCGAAATCATCCGCTTAGATGTCGATATTTACAAAAAGCGATATAGAAAGAGCTACATGGAAATTGATTTTTTTTTCTTTTGATTTCATCTTACCTTTATATTGATGTTGACCGCAATAATCATTGTCATACCAGATATTGACAACACAATCTGGTGTATCTTTTTCTTTAATGTGAAAATATTTATCTAATGCAATTAATACAAAACAATTTTCCTGTGTTGATTTCCATGCACCTTTCACTTTATGTGCTTGTAAACCTTTACATAATTTAGTACAGAGGGTGGATTCTGGATCAATACATAATAATGATTCTAATAGAATAGCATCTGTTCGTTGATTTGAATGGAACATTACTGATTGACCATCATCACCATACGATGTAATAAAATTTGCTGTTTCGCTTGTTTCGTTTACTTTACCTTTTAAATAGTTATATATGAGTTCAATTGTTTGATGATTATCATGACTTTTGTCAGCAGACAAGGCGATCAATAGCCATCCTAATGCTTCTAAACTAAGTTTATCGAATCCACTTTGCTGAAATATTTGTAAAGCTTGATGAGCCATGTTTTGACGAAATTTTGCTCGTACATATAATGCATAACTGATCAAACTAAATCGAGTTTTTTCCGACCAATGCTTACTGTAGGGTAATTGATCAATCTCAGATTCAATATTTTCAAGATATTTTAACGTATTTTTTAGCATATTATTGTCAACATCAAATACCTGTAAGTAATAGAGAATAGTTCATATTCAAAAACAATTGTTTACAGTATACTTCTAATTATGCGATTATATGTGTGTTCAAATTCTTGCGTACCTTTTTATTTAAAATGACAGCTAAACAATGAGCAGCATGTACACTCATATATGGATCAGGATGAGAATCCTGTCGATTTGTCCAATAACCAAAACCACCATTTGGATACTGGCGACCTTTCAATATATTTATATCTGACTCTAATTTCGTTTTCAATACAGATATATCAGGTAATTGTTTACAATGAAATGCCTGTAAAACATTCCACAGTGATTGTATACCTAATATTCTTGAGCTTAATTGTTCTGTACATTCAAATCGATATGTATAAAGCGAAATAATTGCATCAGTTAATGATGCTAATGCTGTCGAACTTGTTGTTATTGATAGTTCACCGTATTGTGAAAGAACATGTTTTGGTGTTTTTATTGGCTGTATAACTACTTCTTCATGTGTATCATCATATGTTGCAAATGCTTCTGATGTCGCTGGCATAAATACAGGTAAACTTACTTCGATGGCGTCACCAAATGATGGAGATGTTTTATTTCTAGGAGTATTGACTATGAACTGAAATCGAGCTGTACCAGAATGCATTGTTTCTATTGGAAACGTAACAGCAGCTCGTTTATTAGGTGGTAGAACAATTGAATAGCCAATTGCTGGTCGATTTGTTTGTGCTGTTAATAATTTTGCATTGGTTGCGCTCAAACCAGTATGTAATTGTAGTGATTGATCGGTTTGATTTTGTAAAATAACTGAGAAATATGCAGTATCTCCATAATTCAGAAATCTTGGTAGTGAAGGTCGAATCATAATTGGTAGTTGTACAGTAAGTGACATTTCACCTATACCATATTGTTTATCATTGGTTGCTAGTGCCCATACACGGTAGCGTGTTAGATTATCAGGTAATTTTATTTCAATTGAAACTCGTCCAGAGGAATCAGTAACTGACGAAGGTGTCCAACATGCAAGTGGATTGAAGTTCGACCGAACAGTTATTTTTTGCTCAGCATCGTGAGCACTTGACTTGAACTTACCGCGGCGCTTACCACCGCCACCGCCACCACCACCACCTTCGCATTCGTCTAAGTACAGACTTTCTTTTATCTCGTTCTTAAGTTGTTCTATTTTTTGTGCATCGAATAGCAAGCAACGAGTTCTACTATGAAATTGTGTAATATCTTGCGATCGATCAGGATAAAATATTTCTAACAGACTCTGTAATTTGTGATCAGTTAATGATAAGACTGCTTCATCAACAACAATTAAACAAACTTCTGCTTTTTTTGCAGGTGCATTATCTACATATTGTCTAACGTCGATATCGATATGGATGGTCGATGATGGCGTATAGATTTTATTTGGTTCATATGTATCAACCAAAACATTTAGCTTATATAAATCTCTTGATACTTCTAATGACACGGAGTGAGAAGCGATTGCTGGACGATATGGTGAATCAGTTACTTTCATTTCTCTTGGAGTTGACCCGATTAATTCAGCGTGCACCGCAAAGTTTGGTATCCAATCTTTTGATATTTTAAATTCAACAGTTGCTGAATCTTTTCCGGTTTCTATTTGAAATCCTATGGGTTGAGACACTTGACCATCGCAGTCGAGCAGAATCAAACCATTAGCAGGACTAAACGGAGCTAGAATTAATAATTCACACAGGTCTCCTGGTCGATAACTTTTTGCATTCGGAACAATTGTCAATGAGTCCATTGGAACATAACTATTTACTTCATGTTCATGTTCATCTATTTCTTGTTCTTTTTCTTTTTCTTTTTCTTCACCACCGCAGACATAATAGTTTTCATGGGAACTCATAGCTAATCGTCCTTGTTCATCTTTGATGCTGTATGATAAATTGTATCTGCCACCTAATATTAAATAGAAATTATAAGTTTTTATGGTAAAACAGCACTTTCTATATTCTATCCATGCTAACTAATCTCATATTCAAATGTAACGATAGCATGTAATTTTTGATAAACTAGATTTGGTTGTAATGAGTCAAATTTATTTATGATTTTCGAACAAAGACGACACACATCTGTCAAATTTACAAAGATCTTTCATTCTCTCAAATACTTTATGTTTACCTAATTTTGGTATATAATCAAGAATAACTGCATCTTTATTTGAGCTAACAACTGTTAATTTTTGTTCATCTGTTATTCCTTCAAATATTGTTAAACCATTTTGATCTTCTTTTTGTTCCTTGCCATGTCCAATGACTTCGCATTGAATCAAAATATTGTTAATCAAATTTCCATCAATATCTGTTACGATGACTTCTGTTTGCACCGGTTCACCTTTCTTACCATAATTTTTTACGTACCGAAATCCAACATAGTATGTACATGGATGTATGAGAAAATCTGTTCCTGTTTCTTGTGTTTGAGAATTCAAATCAGTGATAGCTGCTAATGCGCGAACAATGATTGGTCTTGGTTCTTGTTCAATCCCATGATAAATAATTTTTATTTCATGTTGCCCTTTATTGGTTGTTTTGCCTTGAAAATGCTTTGTTGGGTACGATATTTGTTTTTGAGTACGACCACCATGATAGTAAGAGAATGACTGCGCTTTGCCAAACATATAATCAGACCTATTAGCCGGTGTAAATGTTGTTGATTCAGCTTCTACTATCCATTGAACACTGGCATCACTTAGATATCCACCGGCAAATAATTTTCCTTCACAACTAATGATGACATATTGATCAACCGTTGAATGACAATAGTATGCTATTGACGATCGAACCATTGACGAGACTTTATATTCTGGTCTTCGAAATTCTTGAATTTCAAAATAATGTGTGGTTTCGCTTTTTGAATCTGATAAACGGAATTCGACGTATCCTTGACCTAATAATAACAAGAAATTGAAATCAATGAATTATTTGTTTAGAATGTGCAAACTTGTTCAACTAAGATCTTCTAAGCAATTACATATATAGGCAACTGTATTCAAACATATTTATCTGAGAATGCATTAATATTAATTTAGGTCTTCTAAAAATATATATTTCTTTCTCTGAAGATCTGAAGTGTAAATGTGAACACAGTCTAGACTAAACAGATTCAAAGCCTTACTAAAAGATGTAAAAAATAGTTGAAAATGAGAGCTGCAAAATTATTCGCATTCACCTAAGTTAACATTGTCAGGTAATGTAAACTTGATATCAAATGCTCCATAACGATTCAATTTCACTTTTGATTCTTGAAGTTGTTCACCTCGAGGATCAGAAATTATATAATCAATGACACCTTGGGTATACTTGGGTATTTTTGCTTCACCTTCCATCTTCAATAATCGAACATAACCTTTTATATGTACATCTTCTTTTGGTCTGTATAAACCACGATCATTGAATACATGCCAAATGTAAATATCATCAGTTGATTGAGAAGGGTAGATATCTACTTCCATATAGAGATCGTCACCTTTCTCTACGACTAATAATTCATTTTCTGTGTCTTCTTCTTCTTCTTCTTCTTGGTCTTCTCCTGTTCTTTTAACATCTGACTTGTGCCTTCCAATGGTACATAATCCTTGTTGATTTGTCACTTGTTTTTGGTTCAATATGGAAACAATTGCTTGATTGATGGGTGCACCAGTCATTAAATTAGTAACCAATGTAGTTAACGTACCATCCTTATCTATAATACAAAAAAAGCTGTTACAATTATCCCTATGGTAGGATGTAGTTGCGTGAGAAATGTGAATATACCACCACTCTCAGCCTTATAAAAGGGTCTTTATATGCGAATAGTTTTATGATAAAAACAAACTCGCAGTGAGAACCACCAGACAGTTTATATTAAATTTTTTAAATCAATTTCCCTACAGCTGTATTTCTTGGTTATTACTAATGTAGTCGATGGTAGAAATCGAAAATACACTTACTTGAAGAGGCAAATGTATCGACAGCTAATCGAGTACATTGTAGCCAGACTAATATAGCTCGTGTATCTACCCAATACCTATATTCACATTCCTTGTATGCTTTTTTGGTTGTTGTAATGAATATAAACAGTTGACCGACTCCAGATGATTTTGTAAGATACGTCTTCAACGGAATTCTTATCTCCTTCGGTTCATTTCGTTGACAGTTTGTCTGTATAATTTCATTTAGTAACTCTTCACCAGGTATGTTATGGTTATTTTCTATTGCTTCCTTCTGGTCTTCTTCTTTTTCTTTTTCTTCTTCTTCTTCTTCGTCGTCGTCATCGTCGCCAGAGCGTGCATTGAATCTTAGTACATTTGGCTGATAATGCTCTGGTTTGACACGATTAATTCGAATTATTAATTCTGAATAGTTACAAACTATAAACGAGTAATACGGTTCATCTAATAGGCCAGGATCCATTATAATAATACCTAAAATAAGTATTCTTTTATTGATAATATCCTTATTTGTTTTTTTTTAGTACTATATACCTGATTCACCCCTCAATGTTCCATATAATGGTGAATTTGATTCTTCTATGTGAAATTGAATTGGTTGTTCCGTAGGATCTTGTTCGAGTGTTTGGCCATAAACGTCTTTTAACATTCCTCTTTGTATAGATAATGTATAGACAGTATTTGGTTGAGAATTATTAAGTATTGTTATTCTTTTATTATCGTCGTCTGTATGTTCAATACCTAAAAGAACATTTTCTTTAATGTGGAATTTTTTTACAATCAGATTTATTTAAAAAAGAGTTTTCTCTGTGCTCACCTAAATCGCTAAGTGTCGGCTCAACTTTGAACATGGATTTTTTAATTGATGCATGATCTAAGGAATTATTAAATGTAATCGACCAACTTCGACCAGGAAAAATAGTCTGTTGGTACTGATCATTGATATTCGGAAACCAATCAATAATTTTTAAAGGTTCATAAGTACAAAAAACAGCTGACCATTCTGTTGTTGTCTTTAGTGGTCCTTCGGCTGATGGACAGTCTTGAGGTAACTGAATCGTATATTCTGTTGCCTTTAATAAATCATTTTTAAATGTAAATGCAATATATTCTTGAAGATTTCCTTCCTTATGATTTAAGTACGATTTAAATTCATTTTTTGTTGTGTCTTCGTCTAGTAGTTCTAATTCTTTGTTCTCCATTTTAACTCCATCATCACGCACTATACATATATGCTTGAAGATTTCATTGATATGAATTTTTTGATCGAATAATAGAAAACATCGAGGCTTTAATGTTGAAACTATTTCATCTGGTAAGAATTGAAGAACTTGTAATGTTTTTGTTGAGAATTCAAAGAAAAATTCACCGTCTAGCTTTCCTACAAATAATGAAAATAACAAAAATCATCAAAGTTCGTCCTTCAACATTACAAAAGTGTTTGAATGCATGGGTAGCTATTGAGAACTTCATGACACAAACTCAGAAATTATCTCGATTATAGTTGGCTATACTATCGGATGCACTTGACAACGTCTTTAGTTTTAAATGGATTTACCTCCAATTGCTGATACGCAACGAAGTTTGTCCACTGTTAATGTATACTTGGTAGAATATGGAAAACGATGCTTTGCTGTAAATTGAACTGTTTTCGTGTCTATCCATCTCCATTGACCTTGAACTTTTGGTATTAATGATATACCTAGATCTTCTGGATCCATCTGTTCATCTAATGATGAAATACTTATCATGGATTGATTAAATGTTAATGTAACAGTTGATAATGCATAATGAATTTCTTTGTTATTAGGAGAATATCTGTCAATAACTAGTTGACCTACCGGTTTTTTAGCCAACTGTTTTAGTTCTTCAATACTAATATCGAAATCTTCTTGACGATATGATTGAGGAGGTGGAAATGGCGTTTTTGTCATCGTACTTGTTTTTGGTACTCTTATGGTTTTTTTACGTTTAAAAGATTCTTGATCATTTGTTGACTCTGCGACTAATACAGAACTGGCTCGAGAGAATAATTGCTCTAATTGAATTCGAGTTAAATTCTGCTGTTGTAAATCATCATGTAGAGGTGCTTCTCCAACATCAGTCATAGTTTCACTATCTGCTTCATTGACTTCATCAATATCAAAATTAAACAAAGACGGCTCACACTGTTCATCATCGAGCCAATGCTTTAATTTCGGTCGCATTCTTTTTATGAAATCTCGCTGATATATTTGAAACATCGTATGACTTCAATACAATCTACAAAGTGATAACATAGAGCTCAATTCAAAGATTCATCTCGTTTTCAGATCTCTGAAAATGAATGTCTTTACTAGAGCACATACTAACGGGTGGGCCATAAATAATGAAGGGTTCAGTATTTCGTAAATATCTCATGAAGCTTTTACCCCTTAGACTTCGTGTTTCTTTAGAAATATTCCTCATTCAATTCTCTACAAAAAGATATGAAAAGAGTTGACAAAAAATATATACATGAAACTCTATCTAGTGAGCTCTAGCATGTTTTGAAAAGGTCCACTTTTAAACACACATTTTCACCATATTAATTTTCTTTTCTCATCTGGCTAATTAGACGTTGAAGAGGTCATGACAAATCTCAAATTATAACCAGTTTTCACTAAATATTTGACAACTGATATCTGATTTTGAGGAAGAAACCAGATATTTACTTTTGTGATAATTTCAAAATTTCTATCAGCCTCATCTGGCTAATTAGACGTTGAAGAGGTCATGACAAATCTCAAATTATAACCAGTTTTCACTAAATATTTGACAACTGATATCTGATTTTGAGGAAGAAACCAGATATTTACTTTTGTGATAATTTCAAAATTTCTATCAGCCAACGGAACAATCTAATCAAAACTTATACATATGATCTATTCGGAATAGATGGCAGTGATGCAGTATCTTATCGATGTATGTGAAATACAGATAACTTTTGATGAATATTTTAGGGTCGTAAACTAAACGAGCAAACTGGATAGTATAGTATCTTGAGGGTGTGGGTGTGGGTGTGGGTGTGGGTTTGAGAGTGTGGGTGTTGGTGTGGGTGTGGGTTTGAGAGTGTGGGTGTGGGTGTGGGTGTGGGTGTGGGTGNGTGTGACTCTGACAGAAACTCTTACTCTGACGTCCACACCCAACCACACCCACACCCACACCCACACCCACACCCACACCCACACCCAACTATGCAATCATTAAGTAGCTATGAAATCAATAAGTAGCTATAGGAAAACATTAAGTAGCTATTGGTATTTTTTTTAAAGTATCTCTTTTGAGAAGCTACGGTCTGTAAAAATCTGGTCATCTTTCGAAAAGTTATGTATGTTCTGAAAGAGAAAGCTTCGCTACATTTTTCTATGATAAAATCTCAAATTCGATATTTTTCGAAAAGTTGCGTTTCTGGCGTACTTAAAAGACGAGAAAGAAAACAAATATATGATCGATGCCTTTCTCGTTCATCTACGTCAATTTACAGAGAAGTTCGAGACAATTTGGTCGGAGCGTCTCTAATCTCATTTCGACTTGTGCTAAATTAGTTAATAAAGAGAGCCGTCTTCTCGCGAATATGGATATCATCTTTGGAAAGAAAGAGATCTTTTCAACTTGAGAAAGTTCATAATGAAAAGATCCCAGACATCTGATCGCTGGTCCTGGAGCATTGTCAAAATTGTGTCGAACGCAATCGGTAAATGCAGAGAGAGTAATGCCGTTTGAAGTTCTTCAATTGTTACACTGATATCCGCCCCAGGAGAAATCTACTCCGACGCCTTTAACGACCTTGCATCCTACAAAATGTTGCTCATCAATGGAAACTATAATACTCTTCACTCCTCAAGCTGTCAGTAATGAAGTAGTTTGATCATCAAGCTGACAGAAGAAATACGGGTGTACTTGACTCATGGTCGCTAAAGAGAGAGATTTCCTGATTATGCTCTGGTTTTTAGAGTAGGCAAACGAATAAAGTCACCGTGGAACAGTAAAGCCAATCTGATATGATATGATCTCTCTTGGTCAGTCATGCCAGTATGCTTCTTGTCTCTCTCTTCTTTCTTCCTCGTTAATGATGTGGGTCCAGTTGCAGAGCAGTCCTAGCGTGATATACATAAGTGTCATTTGTTTACTCGTTGTAATCTTTTTTGTCTGTTAGATTCTTTTCTGCAATTCTAGCCTTTCTTAAATAGAGCTAGGCGATCCTTTGGTCACTCATTGACACGGTGAGTCTGATACAATGAACAAAACACTATATTGTGTATTTTTCGATCGATAGTATAAACAAATCAATTGAGAATTTACAAGTCTAACATTGCTGAAATCGATAGCCGACTCGTCATGTTCTTAATACATAAAAAGAAACAACACTCACTGCTCATTGTAGTTATCAGGGTTGTGATTTCCGATGTCGTAGTTGTGGTAATGGTAATAGTGGATGTCATTTCGGCTAAAAGAAAATCAACATTTTGTGATTATTGATTCTTCAGAAAAGTACAATGGATCTAATTATTTTTTACTCTTTATGAATTCGAACGAGCCTGAGGTGATACATGTATGAAATCCTCTCTGACAACCAATAAAAATATTTGACCAAATACTCCGGTTATTTAACAGTTAATATGTCATGGGCAATTATGGCTCATTCTTTCAGGTTTTCGTAGAGCACCTAATTCTACATCTGTCTAGCTTATTTTAGATGCATTCGAGCTGGTTTCTGATTACTTTGCTTCCTAGTTCCATCACAAATCCCGGTCACTCTGAGAGAAAAATTGCCTTTGCATCTCTGCTTATTCACATTTGAATCGATTGCCAGTTTAAATTGGTCAAATTATTATCAGCAATCTCAACTGTGCCGGGCTAAGAAGTAGTAATAATTATCAAGGAAGAAGGGCTTTGAAGTCGACTAAACACCTTCAGGAGTGCACAATAGACAGTATAACGGAACACTTGAATTTTTCGCATGTTATGCCTGTTCGATAATTCAAATACAAGGAAAAAATGTTTATCGACTGTCTGTCAACTGTGGATAAGATCAGAAACGGGCAAACCAATTTTTCCGTGATACGCGTGACTATGACAGATAAAACTATTCAAAATATGCTGAGTCGTTTTGGATGTACGTTTTTCAGCTGCGGGGAGAAGTGTTGTAACAGTACGATCAAAAAATGAAGCCTTGTGAACATGAGAAAATATTTTACCAGGATAAGTAATCATGTTCTGAAGTGTTGGAAGACTCAATATTGCGAGATCACTGAATTGCGAGAGTGCCGTATGGTTGTTTTCTTTGTGAGACATTGTCACCAAAGTCAAATTCAAACATGTTCCACATTTGATTTTCGTCGTTGGACTATCGTTTCGAGATGAACTATACCCAACGAAACGAAATATTCTATGCAACACCTTTCGAGTACTTGACTTACCGTCGTCGCAGTAGTCGCCACAGATAAGCAGAAAGAAACATGAGTGCGATCGCGGCGACAACCGCTACTATGATGTACTTGCGTGCGACTCGTTTGTTTGATCTTAAATCACTCAATCTCGCATAATGCACGCTTTCATTTTGTTTTTTGTTGTATTTCATTCGTCAAAATCTTTCAAGATACACCGATACAAAATTCGTCGTACAACTAAAGCTACTGCACTATCGAATAACGCGAAAGCGCATATTTTATGTAAAGGTTAGATAACGCGCATCTTCTCCAAACAAAAACAATGAAACTTGATTGATAGATAAGAGTTTGATGATCGAATCAATAAGAGTAATCGTTTTCATCTCACTTGCCCACAGTTCCACACATCTACATGTTTGCTGCTAAGAGCGGTACCCTTTCTTTAATGTTCTTGTTTCTGGCTCGTTCTCTCTTGTTTTTTTCTTTCACTCTCTCTCGCTCGCCTCGCTGATATAGAAACTAGAGGGTGTGGGTGTGGCTGTGGCTGTGGTTGTAACAGTGGATTGTTGCGATTTATACAGCCACAGTCACAGCCACACCCATCTAATATCAATATATACAGAAACAAGAAATCACATAGTAACAGCATTATGAGTTACAATTTGTTTTTCTTTAGCATAATTCCTTATCAGTGTAACTACGTGGACGCTCTGGGCTATATAAATAGTTTGTACATTGCCAAGAAATATCACATTGCGGCTACAAAAAAAGTATTACAATACTTTACATATACAGTGCCACAATATAGCAATGCAGTTCCAACTTGGTATGTACAAGCTTTTAACTTTTTATTTTTATACGAGTGAATAACAGACGAATATAAGACTTTTTCAAAATTGAAATCTTTCAAAAAATCACAAATGAAACAAAACTAAATCTTATTGAATCTTGTGTTTTCTATCTTTTAGGCGTAAACTGGACTTGGGTATTGCTAAAGGTACAATTGGTATTTGGAAAAGCTGCGGTTCGATTCCGCTTGGATATTAATATTGAAATGTTATTTGTCCATCGGACTTTGATTCATCCCATACATGCATCAAGATTCTGGCTGCAAGAGCTTTTGTTACTATAGCTTGCATTCTGTCTTGTATTTCTGTAATATGCCTTGCAACATGTGCAGGCAAAGATGACAAGACACCTCGGGTTTTACTTTTAGCAACCAAATGTTTGGTTTTTGCTTGTCTTGTTACGGTAATTATTGGTGTTGCTATTGGGATCAATGCTACCGATATTAAAGAAGATGAAATCAAATCCACGTTAGGTGATGCTGCGATCATTGGAATTGTTGCAATCATTCTGAACTTTTTTGGTTCTATTGTAACAGTATTAATTAGACTATAGCTTCGATAAATGAAGGAAACAAATGCAAAGACATATCAATCAATTTATTTTTTATTGTCGCTGTAAAGTTTACTTTTACTTTCTTTTCTGATATCGTTTTCAATTTGTCAAATGAATAAAAAAACTCTCATGAAATAAAATTTGATCTCATTTTATGTTCAGGAATCATATAGAAATAAATTAATTTCTCTTGAAACGCAATCAATGAATCGAAACGTTTATCATCGTTTATGATGACAGAAAAATAGGCTTGATAAGTGCACTAATGACGCGTGCATTATAACTTGATATCGATCTTATTAAATTTCCTTTCCAATGGCAAATTAATCCTGGCTTTTCTTTTTTATGATATTAAAACTTTCTTTTATCGAATATGATCGAAAAGAAACCTACGTTAAGAATTTTCATCGTTATCAGTACTTTGAAGTGTGTGTGTATTTTAAAAGCGAAAATAATGCCTATTGCCATAAAAAACGTACCCAACTTAATGGGTGTGGGTGTGTTGTTTCTGCTGTGAGTATATTTGAGACGTGATTAGATTCATCCATCCACACCTCACACCCCCATATATGTATAACGTGTCCAATTTTAATTTTTTTAATGCAAAAAATTATTTCATGAAAGGATACATTAATAAACCCTTCCACACAAGTGTATAATAATAAGCACTTCGTCGTAGATTCACAAACCCTTCTCCTTAAATTCTGGTGCAATAAACCCTTTTTATTTTTATATACCCTTAGTTTGATATACGCTTCAGGTAAAACGGTTTTAGAGTTTCGGACAAAAATATAAACCCTTTAAGAGTTTATGAAACCTATTTTTAGTACTAGGGTTTAGTATTCTACGATTTTGTTTTAAAGTGTATATCATATTATATGCGAGGAGAATAGTATTGTGTAGCGTCATCTATTTTAGCACATATTGATAGTTACATACAAGCGAAAAGATACTATTAATCGAATAGTTGAACCTTATTCATGTATTTACTGACGTTCTTTAATGAGAATACTCAGAAATCATCACTTTCATATATAGTTATGATTACTATGCAGACTTTGATTGGATAAGACAGAACATAGAGGGAATAAATAAAGCGGTGACAACTGATGCGTATACATGTAACAGAGCTCCGCGTGAGACGGGATCGGACGAATCTTTTTATAAAATTTTAAGCAGACAAGAAAGAATCAAAGTCTCTTTCAATGTCATGCTATTATTTGCTTACTATTTTCATCTATTAAAATTATATTTATTGACGTAAGTGACCGCTTTCAAATTTCATTCTCATTTTTTAAAACATTTTCGGTATATGATGTTCAATTTACCCAAAATATTTAAGAAAAAAGAATATAAGCTTTTAAAAGTCATCTAAGACAACGATCTTAATTTTAATGGATAAAGATAGTAAGTATATCATAGAATCATATCGAAAGAGATTTTGATTCTTTCTTGTCTGCTTAAAAGTTTCTAAAAATGTTTGTCCCATCCTGTCCCATGGGACGTCCCACGCGTAGCTCTGATATGTAATACAGTATAAAACAGATTCAAAAGTATACATAATCATCGTTCATTGTAGTTCTATAGTCGTTCTTTGTCTAGGATAGAATTTGATTCTTTCCGACATACATAACCGCATTGTTAAACCTATATTTTAGATTAAAATGCAGGGGGGAAACAGCAGACTCCACTCACGCGGAGTCAAGTGGAGTCAAGTGGAGTAAAATGGAGTCAGCGGAGTCAAGTGGAGTCAAGCGGAGTCAGCGGAGTCAAGTGGAGTCAAGCGGAGTCAAGTGGAGTCTTGTAAAATTCTTGCCTATCTTCAGAAATCCATGATAGAAATTTGATTTCTTTATTTTTTATTTGTTTGTATCATCTGTATTC
>CAJNYU010000383.1:0-10579 GCA_905331475.1 Rotaria socialis | reverse complement strand
TGCAACCTGCACTAAAATATCTTTAAAACTTTATTAAATATGAACTTAGCATAATTGGGTGTTTTATACGAATTTTTATTCGCACAATATATTTTGAAATATTCATTTTCAAGTCTTGAAACGGCAGTATATTTTACATTCGAAGTATACGGTTTTGTAGAGAAAATGATGCTGTATAATCTGCATAGTGTTGGAAAATTTCAGATGACTTCTGAGCCATGTTTAGAGACAATATATAGGGAGCTGTACCCTTTTGGCATCCATGGTGGGCTAGGTCATGACAATTTTTTCTCATACAGTATTCATTTCAATATCATATCTAACATAGTTTTTAATGCTCTTTCCAACAGTATACTACACACTCGAGTTCTGTCTTCAGTAGTGTCTGTCTATAGAGTTTTTTGATAAGGGTCTTCCTCTGTCGTCAAACGCTAGAATTTCCATTTTTTTCAGTACACCAATGCAAAAAAATGTCGTTCATCGCGTAGAGAACAATTTGTTCTTTCGAATAATGTTTCAGAAAGGAAATGTTATATTGAGACGCGCGTGAAGAAAGCGAAAAAGAACAGTGGTCGGACAATTTTGACGCGTGAAAAATTTGTGATATATTTCTTTTATTTTTATAAAAATTGAATCATACGGAACTCAAATCTAAAACTAATCACAAACATACTAAAGACGATGGGCTACAACATGGTGCAAGTTGTAGGTCGTTAGCTACTCTCATCTCTCAGATATAGAATGAACACAAGTTTTCCACTAGGTGGTCGGACAATTTTGACAGCCACTGTACGTATTTTAGCTAATTCAAAGCTGATTGTTCAGTATATATGTTGCTCGATGTATAGCCTGATGGAATTAAGCCAAATTTTATTTTATTTACTAGTAAATATATTTACTTTACAAAAAGTAAATAGTAAATAATTTGTTTACTTTACAAAAGTAAATGATAAATATTTTATTTGCTTTACTGATTTGCTTTTTCAAAAAGTAAAGTAAATGTGCCACCTCTAAGCAACAACAATAAATGAATTCAAATAGTGATAAAAATGATAATAAATAAATTTCAATAACAAAAACAACACTAAATAGATTCAAATGATAATAACAACACTAAGTAAATTCAAATAACAGTAACAATAGCTACAATTATGATAAATTGAGAAATGCTTTAACGAATGAACCAATTAATTTGAGGATATCAATATACGAAGAATATTTCGACTAAAAATAATTAGGGAGTTCTAAGGTTACATATAATAAAAAGGAAAGTGTAAAAAATTTTCAGCAAGCGTCAACTTGACACTTTGTTTTCATGAGCAAAGTGTAAAACAAAATGTCAAATCAATATTGCAAGGTTCTTTGACACTTTGTAACAAAGGCGGACTCTTGCTGTTAGAAACACTGGTATTCGTTAAGGATGAACAGCAAATAATATTTCTCTTCATTCTGTCCATCGATATATACTGGACGATCAATCTGATTTTTGTTCCATTCTGTGTATCGATATATGCTGAACGACTAATCTGCTTTTTGTTTCGCTCTGTGTTTGTTTGTATACAACAGAGGGCTGCACTTTACAACTCGTTTTCTCTTACGATCTCTTCCGCCCATAGGACGAAGCGAATGACCGGTAACTAGTTTTTCTTGAATACTGACGCTTGAACGGTACTAATATCAATATATTTTAAAACTAGCTCTCCCAAAATTAAAAAAATCGCGAGATTCTCAAGATTTCAAAAGCATGTTGAATATCTTTGTAGCTATCCGAATGATGAAGCATACGACAATAATAAATAAAAACTAATAAAATAAAAAAGCTATTGTACAGACGTTGAACTGTATAAATTACATTCTGCAAGTGTTAGCATAAAAGGGCTAGGGAATTCCTATTTTATAGACGGAAAAATTTATCTATGCTATTTTCACAAGGGGGAAACAGCGATTTGTGATTTTGTGATTTAAAATGAGTTAGACTGATTTATCTGATTTCATTTTGACTTTTAGCTGATTTAGATCTGCTGTTTCCCCCTTGTATTTTCATAGTGCATTGAGGTAACGCTCGGTAAACTAACCGCAAACGAAATTTCGTCTCATTTCTTTAGGCCAGGCGCTTCCGCACCAGCTAAAGATCTTTGTATTCGATTAGCCACACCACAATCTATGTTGACCTGCAGTGTTTCAGTTAGAAACTACTTTTGGCCAAATAGTGAATGGTTTGCAGCAACAGACACTGGCTTCTGGTTGGTGATTAGCCGATTTATGGGGATTGGAAGCACTTAATCGCATTCAAAAACGTAACCATTCGAAAGAGTTCGTCGAGTTCTACTTGGAGCCAGTCGTTGAGCGAATCGCGACAGCTTTTTTTTGTGTTTTGCCACGTTTTTTAGCAGTAAAAAGAGGTTTTCGGACGGAAGGAAGTTGTTAGGTCGAAAAAAAACATGGCAGTGGACAGAACTCGCCGAGGTCTACTTGGAGCTAACAACTCCTGAGTTGGAGCCAGCTCCAGTGCGAATATTTTCAGGAGATACTCGAATCCTGGCCTAAGATATCCTACGTAATTTTACTTTATCAATAAATGATTCTATTTCACTAATAAATTATTCCATTTTACCACTAAATATTTTCAAAATAATACAAATTTCACTAATAATTTTTTTTTAATTTTAGTACTAAAATTTTTAAAAATAATACGGATTTCTTTTTCTTTTATATAATTCACATTTCCAGTTCAGGAATCAAATATTTTCGAAGTAACAAATTAATTTTCATTTTAATAATAAATATTTTGTGAAAAAGAAAACAAATTCTTTTATTTAATTCATTTCTTTTCATTTAACAAATAAATAAAAGAAAAAGAAAAGAAACATATAATGTAATCTTATATTTAGCTTTTTACTTTTCGTTGAAGTGAAAGAGTAAAAGAAAATTGCTTTTTTTTGTTCATTCATTTCAGGGCGTGGAAAAAGAAACGAACGAAGAAAAAACAATTCAGCAGTGTTCTTGGAGAGAATATCGTTGAATACGATGATTATTATTATCGACGACATAGAGTTTTCCATTTTGATCGAAAGTCAAACCAAAAGGGGTGATCAACTGATTTGCTAGTGCTCCTGCGCCATTTCCACCCACAACTACAGTGCCTTGTGTCGTGTCTCTTTTAGTAAAACGCATTACACGATGATTCGCCGAGTCTACTACATAGACTGTACCCGACGCATCAACGAAGAGTCCTTGTGGACTATTCAACTGTGTCGGAGAACACCCAAACCCTTTTCCTGCAGCAGCCAAAATACCTTGTGTTGCACCTTTTTTCCATTTCATTACACGATGATTGTTTTTGTCTGATACGTACACTGAATGCTCTCGATCGACAAAGAGATAAGTCGGGTTGCTCAATTGATTGAGCGCATTCCCACACCCACACCCATTACCACCAGCTACGACAGTGCCAGTCTGCTCACCCAACCGATATCGTCTTACTTCGTGTTTTCCGATGTCAGAAACGTAGAGATTTCTCTGTTCATCCATTGCTAATCCCCAACATTGTGTGTTGGAGATGAGTACTTCACCTTGTGTGTTATCTCTATGACGAGACCATCGTACAACTCGACGATTCCCCCAATCACAAATAATAAGACTATTCGTCTTTGTGTCAATTAATACATCAGTTGGCAGATTCAATTGATGCAATCCAATTCCTTGACCATTACCACCAGCAACAACTTTTCCACTCCTTCGATCACAGTGCTTCCATTGCATGATACGATGATTCCCGAAGTCAGCAATAACTACTGTTTGATTATCATCAACGAAGAGACCACCAGGCCAGAAGAGTTGATTAGCGGCATTTCCTTTTCCGTTACCTCCAGCAATAGTCATTCCGTTCGATTCCCATTCAGCATCAGCAGGAATATTAACTAGAAGAGAAAACATAAGAATGAAAGGAGATCTCTCTCTCTCTATCGCGTTGTAGGGTGGTGTGATTCTTCTGCTAATATATACTCACACACACACACACACCTAATCATGGAGATAATTAATCGAACAATCGAAATCGACCCTTAAGAATAGATCGCGAAGTAAGAATAGTTTTCTCCGTGATGAATTCCGTTATGGCTCTGCAAAAACTATTTAATACCTATCAATTGAAGATTTCTCGTACGATATACGGATTCTTGCTCCGAATCGCATTTCGTGTACGAGTGAAACTCGAATACCATGTAGTTTCAGTTCTTAATTTACGGATCACCAACACCGTTTTTTGGGAGAAAACAACCTGATCGATAGAAGAACACTTTGACTAATTCTGAAATTCAATCACAGACCAGTATGGCCTTCAGAATCATACTCAACCCAATTTCATCAAGTAAGTCATGAAATTTCTTCACTTGCTTTAAAGAGAAAATAGTAGACCGCGATTTTTCCACCTTTAACTGATTCTCCTTAGTTCATATCAATACACTTTTCTTGCAGGCGACGTCCGTGCTTATATGCCAAGAAAAAAGTAGTTCCGGAGCGAAAGACAATCTGATGATTCTTAGGAGAAACCTGCATCATGAGAGTAAAAGGAGAATTAATTTCATAGATGAATTAATGAAGAACACAATACAACACAACATTTCTCACAACACAAGAATGCAACAACAAAACATTTCTGCTTCTACGAGACGGATACCGTACCTGTGTCTGTCTCTCCCGACGCCGATCCCGTATTTGTGCATATCACTTTCGATTTTGATCCCCTGTTGGTATAACCAGGTTTACAGGTGCATTTTACATCAAATGTCGCATCATCATGTGAGCAATCGGCGTGTGGGCAACAATCTCCATTGTTGACAGTGCAACGGTCTGGAAAGATAGAAATCCCGAGGGAATGTGTCTAATCTTATCTGAAATCATCATACCTGTGCAGACAACATTGTCGTCGCTACCAGTGTTGGCATAACCAACATTGCAGGTGCATGTCATTGCACCTGTATTTGGGTCTTCTGAACAAAGAGCATTTGGATCACATCCACCATTGTTGTCAGAGCAGCAGCCTAAAAGAGAGTAGTGATTGTGATGATGTTCGTATCAGTGTCTGGACGGATGTCGATGTGGACATGGCTAGTGTCGTTCTTTCCTAGTCGACACGCAGACTTACCTAATGAGGAACAGGGGATGATAACTCAATTTCGGAGAGAGTCGGAATTACGTATAATGGCCTAGAGGTCCTGTTCATCTGAATTCCTGAATTTTTAAAAATTTGATGGAATATGTTCTGTACATGAGACAGGTTTCGAAATGTTCAATATCACGCCAAAAAACGTATTCTTGCTAGATTGAAGTGATATTGGCTGTCAGGAGATTTGATGTCGTAGTATTAAAGAAAAAGTTCCAAGAAAACCCATGTTACAGTAGGTATAGGTTGGATAAGTGTCGTTCGTAAATCTGCAAATTAATGTTATTGATGTGATTCGGCATGAGGCAATAGGGTGGAATGGCTAAGATCGAAATTATCGTAGAATATTTCACTTGCAAATGTTGACAACATCATAGATAGAAGCAGCAGTATCAACATGCGCTTGGTTCTTTTCTCAACCATACAGAAATGAATTTCGTTGAAAAATTCATCAGAAAAAGGAAAGTGAAAGCATTTTTGGGATTGCATGAACAAATGTAATTGTTGAACTTTATGTTATCAACTCGGGTTGTCTTAGATGACATGAAAGTGTCGCAAAACTATAACGAAAGTAAGAGAACTGGGCGACAGTTCTTATTTTGTTTAGGAAACAGGTCGTATCATCTAGATCAACCAATCTACTAGAAGTGTAGCTGTCACAACATGTATTTTCATTATACAGCAGAATATCAAAGGTCTATAAGATTTAATCTATAAAATTACTATGTGCAAATCCACCGCGAAATGCTTGTAACGAGAATACCAGCACTAGTAACCATGCATAAAGCAAACGACCATATAATGCCATTTTTGCGAATCAACAACTTCGATTTGGGTCAGTTGGAATGTGTTTTGAAAATGAAAAAAAAATCCGAGGATTTATGGTGCTCAATAAATCTGGCGCAGCGAGAGGGAGCACATATTGAAGAAGCAATTGAATGTGATCGCGTAACAGCTTGTGTCCATTAAGTTGCATGATTATTGGCCAACCAGATGTCACACATATGTGTTTGATGAATAGTTAATGATTTGAAAAATCAACGTCCTATTTTTAAATAATCTCGAAATAGATTTAATAGCATCCCACGTTGTTGACATGAACTTTTTTCTGTGAACTTTAAAATTTCGAGAATTTAGGCCATCATTTCTTCAAGGACACCGCCTCCTGAACAACGTTTTTTTTAGTGAAACACCGTAAAACCAAGATCATAATCATAATAAAAGTCGTAGAAAAATGTATCGTTTTAGATCTTAAAATCTTCGCTACAACATAAGCACATTCGCATTATTCTTCTATCAAGACCTGCAATAAGATCTTAGACACAGATTTGTAAAAGTTTGGTAGTACGTATCATAGACCTGCAGTTTGTTTTTTATGAGTTTTATTATACTAGCATTTCATACAAGTAATTATATGCGTAGGTTCTCAAAAGAGATTCCTTTTAAACAAGTATGCCACTATTTAAAAGTGCCTATAACTATTTAAAATCCTATTGCATGTGAAATTCTTACAGCTGTTTAAAACTATTAATAGTTAATAAACCTATTAAATAAACCCTCCGTTAGTGGACACTCCTCTATGGTGGACACCTCCTTATAGTGGACACTTTCAGGTGGGACGGAGCATTTTTTGCTGGGTTTAAACCTCTACCTAGTGCAGAGACTGGACAAGTACAAGTACAGCAAGTACAAGTGAAAATACTTGTTACTTACTAATTGTACTTTGAACTTTTACTCAAGTACAATTACTTAAGTACATTTGTACTGAGTACCGGTACTTAAGTGCAAATGTACTTAAGGAAAATTACCAAGTACATTTGAAACATTTATATGATCATCGATACATCAGTACTTGATACTTGTACTTAAGTAAATTTGTACTAGGTATCGGTACTTAAGTAAATTTGTACTAGGTATCGGTACTTAATTACATTCGAAAAGTACAAGTAAATTTACTTGTACTTCTAAAGTATACTTTGTACTTACGATTTTTAAGTAAAAAGTACGAAAATACTGAGTAATTGTACTCAGTATCCAGTCTCTGACCTAGTGGACACTCTCTTAAGTGGACTCCTCGCATAGCGGATACTCTCTTTTCAGTCCCTTTCATGTCCAATACCTCTTTATAGTGGACATTGATTTAAAATAATATAAATATTATTTGATAAATACGATCAATGATTTAAATTAATAAAACATTCTTTCATGAATACGACCAAACACATACTATATCATTGATATTCTTTGATGACACAAAAGACAGAAAAAAGAATCATCCGTCTGGTTGAATTGATGAAAAGAAAAAAGAAAACAATAGTGACATTGCTTTATTTGTCTCGTTTGATCTATTTGTCTTATTTCTAACTGTCGAGAAAGAAAAAGGATCATAATGTTTCATCGAAAAGCATTAACTTTGGAAGAAAAAATTGCTTTAATCAAGGATCATCAAAATGCTCATGGTTTGTCAGTTCGCGAACTGGCTGATAATTATAAAATATCGAAAAGTAGTGCTGCCAATATTCATCGTCAAAGTGAAGAACTTTTATAAATAATAAAATAAAATTTACATTTTAATTGGATTTTAATTTTAATAATAAATCTATAACATAGTTTCAATGTGTATTTTCTTCTATTGAAGCCATTTGATTTTCAATCATTAGACAATGATTTAATATGAAGAAAAAACGAATTTTAGTCGAAATAAATGATGTTCTCGTTGGTCAGAGTAGTGTGAGTGGCCGAGTGTGGTATTCGAATAGTCTGTATTGTAGGATTGGCGACGGAATTTTAGATTCATGCGATCAGGATGAATCACGTATATGTCGAATGGTTGCGTGGCAATCACTGTATTGTAGAATTTGTTACTGTTCTGCACTGTGATATGCTGATGAAATATTATTAGTTAGATTTTGTTTCGATATTTTATGTGTTGTGTCGTATGATTCATGCATGAATGGTTATTTTAATGTGTAGTGGAAATTAGGAAATAGTCTGAAATTTAGTCTGTTATGTTGTTTATTCTGCAAATTGTCGGTTCGATTCTGATGCATCCGCTTTCGTTAGTGGGACTAGAAATAAATGGTTTTTTCTAGATTGATGAAAGAAGGCTGATTTGTCGTACCGAGTGAGCTCTGATGTTTTGTTTGAATGAAGAGTGACGGATGGTGTAAAGAGTTGGATTTGTCGTAAAAGAAGTATTTTTTTAATTTTTTCTGTATTTAATAGCAATTTAGATTTTGAAAGAGCATTATAGTTTTATTATTGATTGTGTGTTTGTTAGTCTTCGACTGTTTTGTGAATTTTAATTTTCGCCAAAGATTTTAGTAAGTTCAATGATTTATTATGTATGAACAAGATCTTTACTTTCTGGTCTCTTCTGTTAGCACTATATCACTTGTCGTTCTCAAACGGTGTGTCTAGGTAGATATCGTGAAATTAAGAAATTTTCTTCTGGGAGAAATTTTTTTTTCGATCAGTTTTAGTTATTATTTTTGATTCAAGTGGTAAGTCACTATAGTAAGAAAGGTTAATATTCTAGTTTGAAAATTTTCTTTCTTTTAGGTACTACATAGTTCTCAAGAAAATTCACGATCACTTGTTTACTATAGTTAAGCACTGTTTGTAAGTTGTGCGTTGACTTCAAGAAAAAAATTCGGTAAGCAAATCTTGCTTGCCTTTCACTCACATAATTTTTATTTAAAAATGATGATTTTATTTAACGTTCTTCGTGGTTTTTGCTTTTTGCTGGTCGCTGCGATGCATTTTATATCTTTCTTCTGGTTTAAAATACAATTAATTAACTACAGAACTGTGATTAATATCTCTTTATGATCGTGCTTTATTTTAGATCCGTCGTAGCATATATTGTCTAATTTGTTATCGAAGAGATTTAATTGAATTTACTCAATCTATTGGTAGATAAGTTTTGAAAAAATATCTCTACATTTTTTTCTTTTTCAAAAATCTATTGTCACAGGTGTTGTCTCATTGTTTTTATATTAGCGTTGTTGATTTTGTACAAGGTATTCATACATTATTTTTAATAAGACATCTTTTTGAATACTGTAACCTTTCATAGGTTATCAATTTGATCTGTTAATTTTGGTTTAATACCTCCCAAGACATT
Organism: Rotaria socialis; assembly: GCA_905331475.1. Taxonomy (NCBI): domain Eukaryota; kingdom Metazoa; phylum Rotifera; class Eurotatoria; order Philodinida; family Philodinidae; genus Rotaria; species Rotaria socialis. The sequence continues at coordinate 1,289 of CAJNYU010000383.1, read as the reverse complement.
GTCGACGTTTTAGTGAGTTGTACTGTGTCTGTATGATTTCAACTTGCATGCACTATTTTTTAGTATCAAACGCATCAAAATTAATTCATTATTCAATATTTCAACAATGAATTCCAAAGTCACAAATAATATTTTAGATACATCCATTAAACAAGTAATGCCTTTATCAATGAAAACGAGATTCATATTCATAAAGCAAAATTATGGTTATAATGCTTATAAAGCATATCAATATTATGAGAAAATTACTATTAAATTAGTTCACCTGTCAAGTGACTTAGAATATCTGAATAAATGCAGTTGGAACAACATTATGCCGAAATTTCTTCGATTTAAAGTTACAAATTCCATGTTATTGCACTCCAAAGCATAGAAAAAATGTCAACCTATTCTACTGAAAGAAGAGATAAATTTAAAAAAAAAGATTCAAAATATTTATCCATGTCAAGAAGAAACACATACGAAGCATTTGCAAATATTCTTCCACCAGAAATCATCACAAAAGTCAACCAAATTATTTCTAGAATTGAGTTTGAAGAACGACGTACTAAATATTGGAGACATTATAATAAATTACAAAGACTGATTTATGATAGAGACCAACAGAAACAAAGAAGAAATCAGAATATACTTTTTTCAATAGCATCTCAAGTAATGAAACGATAAATACAACTGAAAACAATGACGAAACCGAAAATAAATTAGTATGGAATTTTGCGAATCGTAATCTAAATGAAGAAGAACTTTGTGTATTAAAAAAAGGATTGTCTTATAACCGTCTAAGCACAATTAATCGCACTGAAGTAATATTCAACATTGAATATTTATTTCATCATGCGTCTAGTATTCAAAAAGAAGTAATTGATTTTAAAATGGGACGAAGAGTTCGATAATATTTCGAGCAAATAAATTCGAAGTTTAGAGCCACGACAGTTATCGCTAGCGGCGGATTTAAAAAATGCAACAGAGAGATTTTTACAACATGCCCAAACATCAATATAGACGAGAAGAAACAAAAATTTAACTGAAAGCAACGACGATAAAATATCATTAAATTTCTCCAGAGATACATCTATTTTGATTACTAAACCAGATAAAGGTCGTGGTGTAGTTGTACTTGATCGTAGTGATTATAGCGAAAATTTTGAGATCTAAAACGATACGTTTTTCTATGACTTTTATTATGATTATGATCTTGGTTTTACGGTGTTTCACTAAAAAAAACGTTGTTCAGGAGGCGGTGTCCTTGAAGAAATGATGGCCTAAATTCTCGAAATTTTAAAGTTCAC
>CAJNYU010000378.1:0-19634 GCA_905331475.1 Rotaria socialis | reverse complement strand
CGGAAACGAAACATTCTTTTGAGCTGAACATTTCAGAGTGTTCTACTCACAAAGAGACCTGTCGATGGGCAAAATTTCAGGTCAAAATACTGATATTCGATTCGTTGATATATACTATGCCAGAGGCTAAGATTTCAAAAAAATGGCTATAACTTTGGACAGAAGGCCTATCCAGTCTTATCCTTTTGGAGTTTATCATACCACACTGGAGTCTACATGACACACATAGTTCTGACTTAAAAGCAATTGAACACTTGGTGACCTTCCCTCGTAAGAATGAGTTATACCATATTTTCGTTACGGAATCACAATCAAAAATGGACTACTTTTAAAGTCTAAATATTTTTCTTCGGAAACAACAAATACCTGGATGTCTTCTTATAGTTAAAGAACGTACTCAACATAGTTCTAAAAGACGTGATCGACTTTGAAAAATAAAGTTTCTAGCACGCGAAGCGAATTAAAATTTAAAAAGACAAATTTTAATAGATGAGTGGGAATCGCTAATTTAAATAATATATCTTTGAAGACGATAGAACGTTTGGTTACTTTGCGTAATAAAAACGATATCTTCTTCAGGAAGATGTAGAGTTCGCTAGCTTTTTCCTATGCAAAATGATATCTTGCTCAGGAAGATGTACAGTATGGTATTTTTTTGTTGCAAAGAGCAAATATGCACCATGTTGAGTGATCTATATTAATGAAGGTATTTGCAACGATATGGAATTTTGTTAAATTTTACGTAAAGAGGAAGATTTTTGTGTTGTTCATGCGTCTGTGTTCAAGCAGCAATATTAACTTTAACTTAGGTGTAGATGTACCGAGTGAATTCAATTGTTAAAAATAGTGTATCTGTTGAAAAAAGCGTTTTAGGAATTTCTCTAGATTATATTTCGTGATATATTAGCACTGCTTCAAGATTTGTGCCAGAGTATATGTATGTTATATGGTTATTATGTTCGCAATTGTTATTGAGATTCGTTTGTAAATGTATGACCGTTAGTTTCTCTGATAGCTCGAAAGAGTATTAATTGAAATCAAAAATAAATTATGCGTATATAGTTTGTGGTTAATAAAAATGAAGAAGTTCAATAGAATTGTATTAAGGTATGTTTATGAGTATTAATTGTTTCATAATCTATTATATGTAAAATATATAAGTTTAATAGAATATTAAAATGCTGGTTTACCGTGATAATGATTTATTTTCCCATTTCTCATTCGAATTGTTTTATTGACGACCTGTTCAGGTACTTCTGCAATCTATGTAAGAAAATTATTGTGAATAATGTTGATCGAAGTACTTCTGTTTTAATATTTACCTTTTCATTCCATATTGTTATGTTAATTGTACCGGTATCGTCTTTTATTTTTAATGAACGTCGACTGTAAGATTGACCATTAGAATGAGAGATATTTGTTGTTATGTCGTTGTCGAATAAAACTACACCTTCTACATCTATTACGAAAGAGGATTATTATGTTTTTAGCATTCACAATAGGAATAGATAGGAAAGTAATAAAACAACATCATAATCAAATTTTCTAATGTATGCGAGCTGATATTGAATATGGTTATTGATTTACTCTCATAGATTTTTTTTTATATTAGGTTGAGAAGAAAATATTAGTATGTGTGCAATTAAGAATCATTCTGTATGTAAAATTTTTAAAATCTCTTTCAACCTTTTAATTTAGATGATTAGTATTATGAATGATATTATCTTAGTTATAGTAAGGCGACGATTTCGAGGCTTAGATATACCAACATATGAACCGTGTAAAATGCTATATATATATTGCGAATATCTTGCTTTTTAATTAATCTGACAGGATTGAATGATATTGATTTATATGTATTGATGATAGTAGTAGGTGTTAATCGAATTTCATATAAAGAATAAGGTGAAGAAAACTTTTGGTTAGCTATTCGTACATCGCCGTTTTGTATGCTTATGGTCTGAAGAGAGATTTCATTTTATTTTTTTGATCATTCATTTTACTACCTGATTTAGCACTATGGTGTTGTTAAAACGATCAGCTTCGTCATTGAACGCTACAATTTTTATCTCTCCACTTAAATCGGATACTAGAGCATCAAACGCCTTGCCGTTTGTTGAGAAATGTCATCATGCACTCTTATAAATTACTTTACAATGTATGTTCAATCTAACAAAAAAGTAGGAATAGAAGGAAAAAAATATATATCATTACTATGTAATGTTTCGATCAATATCAGCAATATCTGTATATATATTGTTGGTCACTGGAAAAAAATGATAAATGAATGCTGTAAAAGAATTATACTATATTAAACTATTTTTCGTAGACACTTCACTTTGAACGAGTTTTGTTGGTTCATTATTAACTTCATTGGCATTTGTATTAGATGTTGTTAATATCGATTCTGAATGAGAGATTAAAAGTTTAATTAAGCAAGTACGTCCTTGTAATGATATTCATATTATAAAAAACAATTATCATCATTATTTTCAGCGTCATTGGATTCATTGTTACTGTTTGTTATTGAGTTAGACGGATGTTGATCGTTTTCTTGTAATTCAGGTGAAGCATTGATGTTATCGATTTCTGTATCTTCTGTGTTGTTATTGTTGAAATGACGTAAATATGATAAAATATCATTTGTTCTGATAATTTTGTATGAATCATCCGGAGTACCTAAATGAACATCTAATGAATGCAATATAACAAAGTGTTCCATAAATGATATGATTATTTTTCATAATCGTAACAGATGGAAATTAAATGAATAGTAATAAATATTTACCTGGTAATAATTGATTAGTTGTTAGTATATGATTTGCTCTTATACTTGTTTCAGAATCCGATGATTATACTAAAAATGATGATTCAGAAATCGAATTAATGGTAATAGCAAGTCATTCATTCTAGCCAGCTCGATTATTATTTGACTTAAAGATCGTTGTACGTTTTTTTTCTTTATTTGAAGGCAAAACAGATTAGAACGATAACGGTATGTAGTAGATGTTTATTATGATTGAGCGCCTACGCAAATAATGAGATTATGCTTATTAATCCGTAATAGAAATTAGAAATCATTGGTTCGTATGCGCAATCATAATAGTATATATTCACTGATAATTATATAGATCGAACTGAGATTCTACATTCTTAATTTATTTTTATATTTAGGAACGAAGCAAAATTTGCGATTAGCAATTGCATTACAGTCGTTTATAGTTAGTATCAATATTCCTATAAGTGAATTACATATTGAATAATAAAAGTCTGCAATAAACATAATTGTGATGATTATATTCCTTACACGTTATAATATAACATCTAGTGGCTAAATATGACACAAAAGATAGTTTGAGCTATTACTTATATATTTATGGAGTATAGATATGATAGATCTTGGCTTTAGTTCCAATATATAAAAGAAAAGAAAATGTTTTTTTTAATTATGTTTTTATTTATGATTTAAAACAATTTATTATTATATGTGACATTTCTATGTTCATTGTTAAAATTTTCGTAAAACTAAAACAATGTCAAAACATTTATTTAGTATAGAGCTTTTATAATTATATTGGCAATTTTATTATTTAAAAAACTGATCGAATGATCTTTAACTTAATTCAGTTTAATACAATAACATATTTAGGATTCATCCATTGTTAAATTATCTTGATATTGTATTTCATTTAATGAAGTAATGTCGTTCTCTTCAGCTAAATCAACGTCTTGTACAAATATATCTAAAATTAAATCCGTTCTTATCAATAGATTTTATATACTGAATATACCTACTGTTATTGTTTTGTGACTTGCGTATGATAGTATTATGAATATGTCGTTCGCTGCGTTGGTATTCCTAAATATATATTTTAGTACTTTTGGTGCATTTAAAAACAAATATTGGTTAAGTGTTATTGTTTCATTATATACAGTAAGTACTGTTTCTTTAAATACTATTTTTTTGGGCAACATCTTACTGGATGAATTAATTTTGATGAAATGTGACAGTTGTTACTTGTAACTTGCTGATTTGGTATTGTTCCTAAACTCGGTATAGTATTGTTTGATAATGATGCATTATAAGATTGTCTTGTTGTTGTTGTTGTTGCAGAAGTTTGATATTGTTTGAGTAAGGAAATTTCATGAGAAGTTCAGTACCAATGGTAATTAATTGCGATGGAATTTGTACGCCAATTGATCGAGACACTTCAATATAATCAGATACTTGAATATTATAAATGCGCAGCTTTTTTGATAATTTTTCTCGTTCATCGTCATTTGTTGGCAAAACTTTAGCATAGCATAGAATAGGCCGATGAGTATTCGTAATGATAAAATAATCTTTCAATAATAAACCTTCAATAACCAATGCTTCGAAAGATTGAGCCCCTGTATTTCGATCTATTTTGCTATTATCTAAAACAGATATCATAATTATGGGATTAATACATTCGTTTATAGTATTAGTTAAAGTTGTTGATTCAAAAATCAAGTGTGTCGATTGAATGTTTGTTAGTAGTATTGAGTCAAGACAATCAACGTATTAGTGTAAACGTGAATACTTTTATTTTTTATTTATTTAAATTGAGAATTTATACGGTAATGAATGCATGTGTTCTAATACTCTTGTCGACAGTGCAACCTGATACGGCATATAGTTCAGAGTTATTTTCATCTTTAAGTAGAATCTGTTGTTTTCTGAATAATGTGAAATAAATTTGTAGAATTAGTTCTCAAATAGTCTAGCGGTGATTGATGCTAAAGTATTAGAACCTGTTAATAATCCATATAGGAACAGTATGTTGGTCGATAATAATCAAAATTTGAATACGTCTACTATAGTTCGTGATTTGAATGAATTAATTGGCAATGCTAATACAGATTAACATTTAAAAAAAAAGCTATCTAACAGGATAGGCTGGGGTGTGGGTGTGCGTGTCGTTGTGTGAATGTAAATAGGTGTGGATATGTTCTTCGAACACACACATTCACATGCACACCCACAAACATATCGATATACACACTCACGCATGCACATCCACCCCCCCACCCACTCGATAATCTTTATCAATAAAAGTGAAAATACTTAGTATTTGTGGTAATTTGTCTCACCCTCACCCTCATCAATTTATACAAGTATTTTTCACTGGATGATCTTCCAAGTAGCAGTGAAATTTTATTTCATTTAAAATCGGTTTACAATCTTTATTTTTCAACGTTCACGCTTAAAATTTCTTTCTTCGTTACTAATCATCACTTTTCTTATGCCATAAAAAACACCGTTCCGTGTTTTTACTTGAATATAATTCTTCGAATCACCATTCTTGATAATATTTTCCCATTTGTTATACGAACCAGTATGTGTATCACCTATTCCTTTGAAAGAAATTTTCATGTTTTTTTTCGTGTTATCCCATTCGAATATATATCGTGATACGCCTGCACTCATATATTCACGCGAACGAATGTTCGGCTTTTTTTGATAGGGAACATCAATTGTAAAAATTCCTTCGAGTTCTTTTTTGAGTGCATGCATACGTTGAAGTGCTGGTATAGAGTTAGATGATGGTTCAAAGTCACTCGACAATGTTTCATTTAATTTATGTTGCAAATTATTTTTCTTAATAAGATTTTGCAAGAGATCAATTTTTTCTGCAAAATCATTTAATACATGAGTAGGTTGATCGCCTAAATTGTGATTTGGTGATAATGTTATATGATAATTACTTAATTTTTTCTGTATATTACTCATCATAAATTTCTGATTGCTTTTGTTACCATTTCCACCAAAAACACTTTGTGATATGTAATAACGATGATAACCATTTTCAATCATATTTCGTATGTAAATATCCTTTTCAATAGTTTGAACAACCTTTAATCGAATACTATTTATATCAATAGAATCTTGATTAGTTTCTGCTGCTTTTGTAATAGCATGTATCAAACAATTGTTATCGTTTTGATCAATTTGATTTTCATTTGTTTGTCCTGATGCAATAAAATGACCGAATGTATTTTCTCCATCACCAGGTATAAAATCAATCGAAATACTATTTTCATTATGAATATCGTCGATAGTTTTTCCTTGTGGAAAAATAAAATTCGGACAGTTTTGACCATTAACATTATTTATTCGAATCGGTTTGCCATAGATATGTGCCATTGCTTGAATACAAATCATATCCATTGGACCACCTTCAGCAATGATACTTGCAATTAATTTCGGATTTTTTGTTTTAGCCATGAGAATTAATAGATTCTGATGATATTTATTTTTTATTCTATTTACAATTTCATTTTGATTGATATGTTGTTCTGGATTTTCGGCAAGAGATTCTCGTTGTTTTTCATATGCCTTTTTATTCAATTGAAATTTGTTGAAAAGCGCTTCATCTTTTCGACGTTGATGAAGTCTTTGTATATTTTGTCCTAATCTTCTCAATAGATAATTCGTACTTTCAGATAAAATTGGTTCGATTAATTTTGTTCGAACATCTGTATCAATTATATTTTCTATTTCTTGACTCCATTGTTCAGTCGTCTGTTTAATAAGATTATTCAAATGATCTTCATTGATATCTACTCGTTCGTTTTGGCATTTACTAGCTCTCTCTTTTAAGATTTCAATTTTATCATCAAGAAAGTTTTTTGTTGTACGATCAATCTCAATCATAGTTTTAATGTATGGAGCAGTTTTCATAATCGGACCAAGTATACTTGTCAATAATGTAAATATTGTTGTTGAATTATTCGACGGATTAGCATAATTAATTTTCTTCAAACCATTACTAATCCCATTGGATACAATTCGAGCAATAATTTTGAAATATTCCAATGCTTTTTGATACCATAGCTTGGCATTATGTGATTGACTAATATCTTCTAAGAATTTTCGTGTCACATCTAATCCATGCATTCGAGCAATTTGTTGGATGAATTGATGCATATCTTGTTTTTTCTTTTCGATTGATTGTCTTATGTTAATAAATAACTCATCAACAATTCGACCACAATGATGTTTTAAAATTTTCTCTGAGAGATACGATATTCCCGCATTGGTTGCTCCAAATGCTAAACCTTCAACTAATTTTTTTCCAACACGACACCAAACTTGCTTATGAATGTTAATTGTCACATTTTTCATACTATTCTGACCGACTTGTTTTAATAAACTCTTGCCAGTAAGTCGAGATAAATATTGATTATTACCGAAAATTTTCGATCCAAAACGAGAATATCGAATACCACGCGAAATAACTGCTGATACGCCTAATGTTGCAACTGTAATCGATACACTTCGTATTTTATTTACGAAATAATCATTCCAGTTGAAACAACCATTTTTCATAGCTGAACCTGCATAAATTATATCATTCAAACCTTCAGATATTAAGCCAGCTGCTATATGTGTACCTAAACCAGCTGTATACAATTCAAGATAAACGCCTCCGATTATTTCAAGACAACCAAATAGAAGTATAGTTCCACTACTTAACCACATATTCCAAGTCCATTTTTTCTCTTCAGTATTCATAAGATGATCTAAACCATTGATTCGAAATATATCGAATTCTTGAATATATTCAAATTGCTCATTGCTATTGAAATTTTCTTTGAAATCATTCAAATGAGCATTTGCTTTGGATAAATAATGTAATTTTCCAATTGTACTCTCCAATGATTTGGCAACACTTTTTGCAATCTTTTTATCAATATGACATATTTGTTCAATTAATTTTTCTAATTTTTCTGAATAATCTTTTGTTAAAATACTATCAAATAAGGAAACATCAATGCAACTAGCATCATAATAAACTGGCTTGATAATGAATGCTGTTTCTAAATCATATAAAAGATTTTTATGTAAATCACGTGATAATGTTAAATTATTCATAGAATTTTCTTGAGAATCAATTTGGTTTAATAGATCAAGAATTTGGCTTTGATATAAACATTGATATTTAAGAATTGCTATTATACGTTGATTATAAATTTCATATTTCGAAAATTGTATTGTTTGCAAATTATTTGTACGAAGTTTTCCTGTTTGTTGATCGATCAGATTTTGTTGAGCAAGTTGATCGTAGATTTCCTTCGATTCCGTTCGATTTAAACCTTTGATTTGCATGAAATCATTTGGTGAAATTGATTGAAATTTTTCTATTGATACTTTCCGAAGTTGATCAATATTAATTTCTGCAATTTTACTTAATAGAATAAAATTCTGTTCTTCTAATATTTGATATTGTTTATCGAGAGGTCCTTCTAAACATTGAATATTTTCTGTACTAAATTTCATATTATGAAAAAATAGAATTGATTGATTGTTTGATAATTGCTCAATGGGTTGAAATTGATTTTGATTTAAACGAATAAATTCTTGGAATTTATCATTTGTTTCTGCATTGATCTGATTTCGATTAACAATAATCACATCTCTGACATTTCGAATGATTTGTTTTTCAATCATTAATTGCCAAAACTGATCACGATTTGGCATTTGAACATGATCAAGATATTTTTTCAAATTCATTTCATCGACATATTCGATTTTTAATAGATATCTTCGAAACCCATCGTAATTTAATTGATAATCCATACAAATCTTTTTCAATTGATTTTCATTAAAATTTCTATTGAATTGTTTTCGAATGAAAATCTTTTCATCAGAAATAAGCATTTGGTTATAAATTGACATAGCTAATTTTTCATCGATATCAATATTTACAAATGTATTCGGTGTTATTGGATGGCCACGCATATCATGAATTGAACGAATAAAACACGAATATAAATTACAAAGATTTTCATTTTGTTTTCGATAAGAATCAATGTTAACAAATGATTGATTTGATAAATTAAGACTAGTTAAAATTGAATTACGTGCTATTAACATATCAATATGATAGTTGAATAGATATTCAGCATGATCTAATAAACGATGAAATTCAGTTTTCTCTTCGGTTTTTACTAATTGTGTCTGTTTAATAAGACAATGCGCTTTGTAATAATAAGCTGCATGACTAAACATTGGTTCATTATTAATAACGGTTTGTAAAAGTTGACATGCTTTGTCGTAATTTTTATCTTTAATAAAACATTTGCTTAATTTTATTAATTGATTTGGTTCAATAACAAGTTGATCGATTAATTCATCGAAATTATTAATTTGTTCGAATTGATGACAAAGATTTTCTAATGATTGAAAGATTTCAAGTTTAGCATTCATTTGAAAATTAATATTATCTAACCAAAAAGCCCATTGATTTAATAATGAATTCAATACAATATCTTTCTTTTCGACATTAATTTTCCATTGTTTATCGATTCTTTCTTTTAATCTACTAAATGCTTGATAGTATCGTTCAAATAGATTTTCTTCGAATTGAATTGTTCTCTGATAATATTGAAGAACTTCTCCAATACGATGCATTTCATTAAAATCTCTTTCATTTTTTAAATGAACTACTTCTAATAATGACTCATTGGAATATTCCAAATTGGATTGATCAACAATTATTAGTTGTGCCGAACCGCTTTGACCTTTACGAGCTGTTCTACCGAATGCCTGTTGTTCGATACGATAGTTTTCCGGTAGATAACTTAATATGACATGTAAACCACCATTTTGATTTAATTCTTCACTGATTTTAATATCAGTACCTCGTCCAGCTAAATTCGTTGCAATAATAATTTGTCCAATTTCTAAATATCGATGTTCATTAAATGCAAATTTTTCATAACTTCGCTTGTAAATCAATATTTGATTTGAATCGAAATGATTTTCGGATTGAAATTCTTCACTTAATTGTTCAACATCTTTTATTGTTTGACAAATAATTAAAACTGAACGTGTTTTAGAAATCTTAATTGATTGTTTAATAATTTCATTTTTCCATTCGAATATATCTTTACAAAGTATAGATTGATTTTCTTGAAATTTACTTGAATATGCAACAGGAACTGTGAGAAAATCAACATGATAAATATTTCGTAAAAAATCTCGTTCATATTCAGATCCTAATGTTCCGCTTACACCATAGATATGTTCGTACATATTAAAAAAACTAATGTTCGATATGAAAACAGCTTTTAAACTAAGTAATGATGTTTTACATTGATGTTTCAATTGTAAAAATTGATGTAAACATTCATTCCATTGACTATTGATTTGATCAACACCTGTTTCACAATCGATAATAATTATATTTGGATGTTTATCCAACTGTGTTAGACCTCGATTAGTATCGATAATATAATTTCTTCCTTCTTCCATGTGTAATGCTTGAAATGCACTTTGAATCCATGCAGATAAATGTTTTTCGACGAATGATTTAAGATAATTTGGTATTTGAATTTGTCTATCATGTTGATAGATATCATTTAATAGATATTCCAAATGTTTGACATATTGTTGAAGATTTTGATTTTCATATAAAATTTGACACGAAAGAATCTTTCCATTATAATCAATATTTTGATTTTCGATTAATTCACTCCAGATTTCATCAAGAATATGTTCATCATTCGTTAATTTTGTCAATTCTTGTTTTGTTAGAATCGGATATAAATTATGTAGAACAGCTTTTTCAATATCATCCACTGATGAGTAATTGCCGGTAAGTATATCATTATTAATCATTTGCCAAATAAAAATATAAACTGATTCTAATGTATCAAGAGATGGCAATTGACGTGATAAATATAAAACAGTGTTTCCTTTATCGAGTAACATGGAATCAACTTCGTCAACGAATATATTTGTTCGTTCATTTTGATATCGATTGCCAAGAATATTTTTATTATAAAACCGATCTAAGAGATAATCACGTTGAAAACTCGACAAATCCCCGTAGACAATATCACTTCGATATGCTTGTTCTCGTTGACTCGAATCATCCGATGAATTATGTGAAACAGTTATATCAAACAGTTCATAGAGCTTTTTATATTCATTAGCATCACGCTCAGCTAATATAGGTGAACTTGTTATAATATCACATTGTTCTCCTAATAAACATTTTATAATCATAATCGATACAATTATTAATGATTTGCCTTCGCCTGTTGCCACTTGTGCTAGAAGATTGTTTGAACTTGAAATAAACGATGCTATTGTGAGTTTTTGTGCACAACGAAGCGATGATATTTCAGGAAAAAGAATTGTTATCGCTCTTTCAATCATAGATAGTGGTTCGTGTAGATTCTCTATTTGATATTCGTATGGTTGAGATTTAAATTGAATTAACCATTGTTTGATATCTTCACTTAGTAAATCTTGTTGATTAATATCATTGAATTTATACTGACTAAGTTTATCGAAGAAATTTTTTAATTTATTAATTTGTTCTTTAATTGTTGTATATTTATCTCGATTGATAAGTTCGAATAACTTCTCGAATATTCGTTCATCATTATTACGATGTGATGAATGTTGATCAATGAAAGTTTGATTTTGAATATTTATAATCATTTCTTCTTCAAATTGCCATTGTCCAGAATAAAAATTATAACAAATCATGAGAAGTTGTTCATTATTGAATTGACCTTCTTGAAAAATTTTCAATAAACGATGAACTAAAATTTCTGTTTTATTTTTTAATGTATGTAAATAATAAATTATCGATGATAATTGATCATTATTGAGATTATATTTATCAAGAGATTTATGAACTGTTTCGATAAAATTCCAATGTTGTAATTGTATGGGCCATTGATTTAATGGTAGATCAAGTAATATATCAACATATTCATTGTCTATCAAATGATATTCGACGATTTGTGAAAGTAGTTTGTCAAAATCGAACTTTTCATTCATATCTTCGATTTTCATTATGATTATTTCAATGATTTGTTTAGTTTTAATTGTACGTAATTTCGATCTCCATAGAGGTATTTTTTGACAAGATTCATTTGTTAATCTTTCGAATTTTATTATTGCTAATTCATTTATCCATTCGATTGGAGAATAAGCATTGACAATCCATTGATAAATAGTCAAATCTTCATCATTATTATGTGAATCAATTATTGACAGTGACAATAAAGTTAGAATATCTTGTGTAATACAAGATTTTTCAATATTAAGTCGATTTTTCAATGATTTTAATATGTTTAAATTTGGTAGAAATTTCGATGAAATGGGCGTCAAAGCTAATCGAATAGCTTGTCTTGTATCGATAGGAAAATAATCACTTATTTCACCAATTATTATCTCATCAGCATCATTATCAATAATAATATTTTTCTGTTCATGATATTCAAAAGATTTCTTATTGGAATATTCAATTAATTTATCAAATTCATTTAATTCTTGAATATCATTCAAGACTTGTTTATAATAAAGATATTTGGCAGTCTTATCTTCGACTTTTCTTGTAGATAATCTAATAAATTCATCACCAAGAACGAGCACATGTTGAACATTAGTTGACGTTTTATTATATGTTTGAATTAAATTATATTGATTTCGATTATCATCAGAATGTACGTAAATATTTAGACAAATATCGTTATCATAAGCTAATAGTATGATATCATATTGATTTAAAAAATATTCACTTTGACTAATATAATCACCGTATTCACTAAGAGTATTGTCATCGATATCATATGGTAAATTATCTGCAAGCTCATTATTATCATTCGAATTGCGATGATCTTTTAAAAATTTTTGCATATTTGGAAATTTGTCTTTGTTATCATTTGTTGTTTCGATGAAATAATTAATTGATTGATGTAAATATTTTAATACTTCGACATTTTGACGTACAATTCGATTAAGATTTTCTTTTAAACTATTTCTTAGAGCTTGACATTGACGATATTCAAATATATTGAACTCATTTTGAACACCTAAAGCAGCATGAATTGCTGAATTATTTCCTGGGTAGGTATCTTCTCGAATCCATTCATCGATTATATTCATCAGATTATTATCAATAAACTCAGCTAATTTTTCCAAGACAGATAATTTGAATTTGTTAAGAACTAAAAATTTTAAATTCTCATATTCACTAGAATGAGATTCTTTCACTTGAAGATTTTCAATTAAGCCATGAATTTGTTTCATTTGCTCATAATCATAGACATTACATTTTAATTCATTAATCATATCAAGAATATAATTAAGTGTTTCTTTGTCTTGTTTATGATATAAATTTTGAAAATTTTCCATTGGATTCGAAGAAACAATTTGATGTGATTGAATATTATTTCGATTTTGTCTTAATTTCAAATGTTTTTCATTAAAGAATGGGTTAGTAGTCACAATATTGTCATTTTCAATATGTATTTTGTCCGTTTGACTGTGCAATATTTGTTCTTGTAATAGATTGATATTAATGTTTAAACTTTGAATAGAATTCATTGATAGCTGACATTGATAATCATTAACCATATCTAATAATAACTCATATGCAACAGCACATTGTCTTGTTGCTTTTTGTCTCGATTTTCTTGAACTCTGATAATTTTGCTTCGCCTTTTTATCAATTGTTAAAGATGCTGGAGGCTCTGGTTCGTCTCTGGATTCAATTGCTGTGTATCTTTTTTCATTTTCATACTCTGCATCTCTTATTCTATCAGAAGCTGCTTCTCTATGGGGTACTAATTTCAACCAAGACGGTCCAAAATATTGAGGTTCTGCCCAAAACTGATAATCAATATAGCCAACGTCAGGTTGATTTTCACCAGGTTTACCAGGTTTTCCATCTTGACCTGACTTTCCGTCACACGCTTGCTGTCCATCAGTAGCTAATATGTTAATCTTTGATTCGTCACTCGACCTATTGTGAATTGTAACATCTCCTGCATAGCCAGGTTCACCTGCATATCCACCTGAACCTCCAAAACCACCAGGATGGCCAGGTTCTCCACATATTCCTTCAACAAAACAGTAACTTGAGCAGCCACTTAAGTCCGATCGATAAAATGAGAAATATATTCGATTTCCAAATTTTGTTTTCCCCTCAATATAACAAGCTTTTATCCATGGATCATGACGGTTCATGTTATCGCGATAAATTTCTGTTGACATACGTCGTATAAGGCCGTACGTTGTTGCCACGTTTGCGTCTGCTTCTACTCCAATTAATTTCGACGTCGGTGGAAATTTTTTTTTGAATTCGTCTAATGTCAATTTAACACCATCTTTGCCATCTTCACCATCTGCACCATCACCACCATCTTGTCCATAACTGCCATTTCCACCATTCGATTTAATCGTTAAATTATCTTCATATTCAATTGTTACCGATCTTATTGTTACATTTCCTCCACTTTCACCTTTTGTACCATTTTGGCCATGTTGACCGTTCTTATTTCCGTTCATTTCACCATTATTTGCTTTTGATGGACGAGTTTGAGGTTCACCAGGTAATCCTGAAACATTGATTGTTCTCTTTCCAATGATTATAATTCGTTTGGCATGTATTGCTAAATTTTTTCCATGCCATGCTTCATTTTCAAAGTCATAATCAAGAAATAAATTTTCCAATGCAATTAAATAAATATCAGTTGACTTTGATTCGATTAACATTTCATGTAATTTTGAAGATATTGAGCTTAAAACAATATGAACACCACATATTACAAGAATATTTTGTCTTTTATCAATATATTTTTTAGCAATTACTGAGGCTAAATTATAAGAATTCATATTACTGATTTCCTTCGTATAACTTTCAGTTAAATTTGTTTGATTCAACTCTTTGACACGTTTAGATAAATTTCGAATGTTTGAAATATATTTAATAATAGTTTTCAACACATCGCTAGATACTATCTGTGAGTTGAAGAACTTCATCCATAGGTCGTTTTTACTATCGGCATTGATAAAGATATGGGAAAGTTCGTCTTTAATATTTTTCCCGGACAAAGATTCATTTTCATTAATAAGTTTATGAAATTCATAATTCGAAAAGAAATTTTCGATTTCATCTTTTGTTTTATTCAATAATTCATTTTGTTGTTCGATCGTTTGTTTACAATAATTTAAAATATGTTGTTTAACTTGATTTAAAATATAATCACAATCATTTCTCAGAAGCAAATGATTATTTTCAATAATCAATTGAAAATGTCCTGTACTAAGATTTAACAAAGCTACGTCTTCCATTGTTTTTGCTTTTGCGAGATTTTCAATTAAATTATCCATATCATTTTGCTTGAATTTTTTCAATATCTCAGGTAATTCTTCGAACCATCCTTCCAAACAATATTTCACATATTTATACTCGATATAATTTTCTTCGATGTTATTCAAAGAATTTCGCTTTAGTTCTTCACGTATATATGCTTTTGTTTCATTCAAACTTGATTGCATTCCAATTTTGCATTTAATATATTCGTTAATTGTGTGATTGTCGTCGTTCATCGTATTGATTATGTTAATAATCTAAAGATTGACATGAATATAAAAAAAAAATGCATCAACGTTCTTGTACGAGTATTTGATTTTACAGTTATTTATAAAGAAAAATTTTTCTCGTACATATAGATCACTGCTTTTGCTTTAAATAGAGTATCAATAAGAAAAAAAAAGCTACAACTTTCTAATTACAATCTGTTCACATTTAGATATTGCTGAGAAGTAATTTTTAAAATCAAAAAACTTCATGCAATCTTGACGATGCGAGTGTTAGATGACAAGAGATATTAGAGAGTTTAACTGAAAAAACTTGCCAAAGCAAAAACAATGGAAGACTTAGCTTTGGTAAATCNAGGTTTCTGGGGGGAAGAGGGGGGTAGTACAAGCGAATACATACGAATACATACGAGTACATACGGGTACAGATGTATCGTCTGTGTTAGTAGCGGAGCTTTCATCCTCTATGTAAATTGGCGAGTACAAGTTGTATCCGTACTTGCGCAGCTATGGCTAAGAAGTAATTTTTAAAATCAAAAAACTTCATGCAATCTTGACGATGCGAGTGTTAGATGACAAGAGATATTAGAGAGTTTAGCTGAAAAAACTTGCCAAACAGCCACCGAGAAGTGCGCATCGAACTTTTATTCTATTTAGATAATTTCCTTAACTTCGTTTTGCACACTAAATCCTTCTCCATCCACTGGTTTCCAAGTCTCCTCTGAGGTTAGTAACATGTTTAACATATTCGAAGTCCTCTGGTTTTTCGGAGCATATTATGAAATTTTTCGAACTTTGGGGTAAAAATTCGACTGACTTCTATCTAGTTGTACAAAACACTAAAGATGTTGTCGAAAAACTTCCGAATAGTTTTTGCTGTCCTAATCAATTAAATTTTTACGGGGTTTAGTAGAAAGCTTCTCCGAAAATGCTAAACACTCGGTATGCGAGAAGCCCTTGGGGATTATTATTATGAATGTGAGGGAATGGATTTAGAGTAAACACACTATACGAATGTGTTTCTTTGAACAGATAAAACGTTTGTAGGCAGTCGATACATTTATCCATATTTTACGAAATATGTTTTTCTCTTTCGAACTAAACAGCATTTATATAACTTTTACTTTCGAGCATATAAAGTGTTCGATGTTTTTACAGTGAGCAATCGATACTAATTGGGTTTTTCCTCTACAATAATACAGTATGATTCAAGGGGGAAAGCGTTACTTTTTGGTTGTCACACTTTTGGAAGTACGACGGAAGTGCAACGCGAATATCACGAGAGTATGCACTACTGTGATTTCGCTTTTCCACCCTTGGTGTGATTACAGGTGATTCATATAAATTTCCTATACACTGGTTTATTTGATTTCAATCTGAATTTTGCAAAAAAAAACATTCAATCTAGAATTGAAATGCGGTATTGCGGGTCTAAAACAGTGGCGGAGTCAGGGGGCTAGAAGAGGCTCAGCTCCCCCCCCCCAGCGAGATTTTAGAAAATGCATTTTTTTATATAAATGTGTATAAATGTTTCCAGTTTAACGTTTTAACAAGTGTTGCCAGGTAGCGAACTCAAAAACCCAGAAAAAGTGAGAAAAACTTTTAGAATCCCAAAAAAATCCAGAAAAATGTTGAAAATCCCCATAAAATCCGGAAATAATCCAGCAAAATATTTTAAATTCCCCAAAAAAATCCAGAAAAGCTTCCAAAATTTTCAAAATCCCTAACAAACTGCAAAAAGACTTTCAAAATTCGGGGAAAATCCAGAAGAATTGTCAAGATCCGAAAGATCTGTCAAAATTGTTCCTAAAGCACGCTTTTAAAAGTGGTTCGTCGCCCCCAATTGTTGGATGTGCGCGACACCTCTGAGTGACTGAGCCCCCTCTAGCCCAAAATCCTGGTTTCGCCACTGGTCTAAAGGTATACGTCATCATATATAAATATAATTCACGAAAAACTACTAAGTTGCTTAAAAAACTTAATGTTCCAAAACAGAATGTTAGGACTTTGTACTCGGAAATGTCATTCCCCAAACCGAATATTTGCATTGTAACCCCGAAAATGTCATCATTGTGTTATGAGAATGTCACTTTCAGGTTCGAAGTCCAATTGTCCTGTTTTGAGAATCGTATTTTCGAATGCAAAGTCCAAATGTTGTGTTTTGCGACAAAAGCATCATTGAGCAGTTTAGTAGTTTTGAGAAATATTTTGCAAAATATAGATGTGTCGGTGAGCTCCAAATTTGGAGTTTACACTGTTTGGAGCTCATTTTTCTGACCATCTGTTGTACATGTAAGAGTCACTACAATTAAGACTATCGATTACAGATCCTGAGTACTTTGAATAAAGTTTTCTTGAATTTACTTTATTCTAATTAAGTTGAAAGCTAACTGTACGTACATATTGAGTGATATTAAAGTGTGCGAGTTTGGTTTGTATGTTGGCAACCTGTTCCGCTTCATCTTTATCGTTGGGAAAATTACTTGGTTTTTTTCCACATAAACATGTTCACATCAACCAACGAATCATGCCATTTTCATCAAACAGGCATTTTTTTTTCATCAATGTGCTTATCATTAATTACATCGATTTCATACTTTCAAGGTTCTTCTTTCTTTTTGCTTTTCTATGTGCTTCGTGCTGTTACGATGTGAAAATAATTATTAATATTTATATATAAGTGAATCCGTAGGATGAGTGCTCCCTTGTTTCATTAGAGTATTACTCACTAAAATGTTGTTTTTTTCATTTTTGTAACAGAAGAATATATGAATAATCGTTATGCATGAGTGGGGAAGCATTTTATTTTTACCTACGTAATTGACAGAAAAAAAATTGGGATTGAGAAGAGCAAGAAAGAAGATAAGAAATGAAAAGCATATAAGGGACAAGTACAGACGATGCTTTCTTACATTTCGAATACAAACAGCACAATCACAACCGTACGAAAAGTAAATTACATTTGTATTAGAAGGTAAGCGTTACTTCTAACAGCACAAATATTTCTCTCAATCTTAATTACAAGTAAATGTTCTTCTTAATCTTAATAATAATGAGATACCATCAACGGTGAGAGACAAAATCATCTCTTTTGTGTCCCAAGGCTATTAAAGAAGTGTATATTTTATTTCTCTATGCTGAATCATAAAGGGTAGAATGAAATTTCAACATGAGAGTATTCTTATTGTCGAAATTTCACATCGAAAACGTTTCCGTTCTATCTTAGAGGTAGACTAACAAAGAAGTATATAGATGTAATATTACTTTCATCTATCAGATCTAGTATAAGAAAAGTTTGGTCTTCAGGTAATTAATATTTTCTTTTGAATTTTTAGAATACTCCAAGTCGCCAATTATACAGACAGCAATGGGTAAACATTTTAAGTGTCCAAAGTGTCCCGCGAAATGTAATAAAAATCATGCGGACGACGATGAATGTTTTCATTGTGATCAACTTTGTAATAGAAAAAACAAACATAAACCCAGGTGTGAACGCTGTAATAATGAAATTCGTGCTCGTATGAAATGCCTGGGTGATGTATGTTTAGCTACTGATGATAGTTGTGGTATTTATATATGTACTTTCAACAACTGTCGTGGAGTTTTTTTGTTACGATTGCTGCATGAAGCCTTAAGCATAACTGTAAAACATCATGTTACATTTCGGATTATAAAATCCTTAGAAAATGTTACATGACAATCTACATATAAAAAAGCTAAATTTTTATGTAATCAATTTAAAAAAATAAACCTGAAGCTGAAAACAGCTACCTTCACGTATAGATTTCAATGTGGCAACGCACATCATCAGATGCCAAACAATCTTGTAGATTTAATAATAAAATCAAAAGATCAAGTTATCACTGTTGTATGATTTTAATGTAGAAAATTGAAAGAATATATAATGAGAAGATCATTTCACTTGAGAGCGAATCGTGGAATGTCAAGATCCAGATTTTCTCCGCTATACTTCTTGAAATAATTTGATTCTAAAAGTAAATAATAATATCAAGGAGGCAGTGGCGGAGCCAGCGGGCTAGGGGAGCTCAGCCCCCCCCCCCCCCAGCGAGATTTTAGAAAATGCATTTTTTTATATAAATGTGTATAAATGTTTCCAGTTTAACGTTTTAACAAGTGTTGCCAGGTAGCGAACTCAAAAACCCTGAAAAAGTGAGAAAAACTTTTAGAATCCCAAAAAAATCCAGAAAAATGTTGAAAATCCCCATAAAATCCGGAAATAATCCAGCAAAATATTTTAAAT
>CAJNYU010000375.1:0-28554 GCA_905331475.1 Rotaria socialis | reverse complement strand
TTAGAGTGATTTACCTGATTTAAATTGAGTTAAGCTGATTTATCTGATTTAAAATGAGTTAGACTGATTTATCTGATTTCATTTTGACTTTTAGCTGATTTAAATCCGCTGTTTCTCCCTTGGATTTTGCTATGACGTCACAAAATGATGTCACCTTTTCGTCGTTACAAAAATGCAGACGTCGAAAGATTTGTTTGAGTGAATCAAATTTTCTGACGTTTTCACAATTTAATAAACTTTTTTAAATGAAAACAGATAAAATTAAGCACTTCATTCTAAAATGTAAGATATGCTTTGAAATGAAACGAAAAAGTTACTTCCGGAAAAGAAATTTTATTATAACTGACTAGATGGCAGTAAGTTCCAATTAATTTCGTCATACAGAGGACGCACCCACGGTTTGGAATGGTCAATGAATTGCATCAGCTTTGTTAGAACGTTAGGGAGGATTTCTAAACAATACATCATTCCTTAAATTTCCATTTAAAAAATGCATTTTTCACAGCACGGTCAGACAAATTATTTTTCTTTAATTTAATAGATGGCCACGAATACAGAAACAACTACAACGCCGTCAACTATACTAGAATTTTCTATTGCTGGCGAAACCCTTCAATTTGGAAACAATGAAAAGAATATTTTAGCTTATTGGAAGCAAATAAATGCATTCGAAACAAGTAATAAATTATCCAAGGATCGACCTAAGTAAATACTAAGACGAAAATACTTCAAAAGAAAACAAGATTTAAATGAAATCGTTATTTTAGATATACATTTTATGATGGTCCTCCCTTCGCCACTGGTCTTCCTCATTATGGTCATATTTTAGCTGGAACAATCAAAGATACAGTTACTCGATGGGCATATCAAACAGGATATCATGTTGAACGAAGATTTGGTTGGGGTACGATGTACTTTCGACTTCTTACTTTCATATAGTAGATTTGTTTTTCATTGTTGTTAGATTGCCATGGTCTACCAGTGGTATGATTGATTCTTTTCTTTCTTTTCTCGTTGCTTTGAAATGAGTCTTGTCTTTGTATTCTTTTTTATTAATAAGGAATATGAAATCGATAAAACACTCGAAATTAAAGGTCCTGAAGATGTAGCTAAAATGGGTATTGCTACTTATAATAATCATTGTCGAAAAATTGTTATGCGATATGCTCAAGAATGGGAAGTATGTATTGTTATTCACTCACTTCTTTGAAAAACGAAAAACTTCATATAAATATAATTGATAATAATAAAAAAGGATGTTGTCGATCGTATGGGTCGGTGGATTGATTTTCGACGAGATTATAAAACAATGTATCCATGGTTTATGGAATCAGTTTGGTTCGTTTTCAAACAATTATACGAAAAAGGCTTTGTTTATCGAGGTTTTAAAGTGTGTACAAAATAAATATTTGAATCATGACAAATGAAAATATTTTTATTAAGGTAATGCCTTACTCAATGGGTTGTTGCACTCCATTGTCGAATTTTGAAGCTGGTCAAAATTATAAAGATATAGATGATCCAGCTGTTTGGGTATCATTTCCACTGACAGATGATCCAACAGTTAAGCTTGTTGCTTGGACAACAACTCCATGGACATTACCATCAAATCTTGCACTTTGTGTTAATCCAAATTCAGTCTATGTCAAAATTCTGGGTTTGTTTATGTGAAAAACTACAAGATAAAAATTATATTTCTTTTTCTTTTCTTTTTCACTATTTAGATAAAACCAAGAATGAAGTTTTTATTTTAATGGAAAAACGATTAGCTGAACTTTATAAAAAACCTGATTCTTATCAAATATTAGAAAGGTAAGTGAAAAGAAAATCTTTGTTTATTTTCCTGTTTTTTTAATGCAAATTAATTTCTTACAGTTTCAAAGGATCTCATTTGAAAGAAATGCATTATACACCATTATTTCCTTATTTTTCCAATGTAAGATTTGATTTAATTCCTAGTAACTTATTGTTTTTATTTTTAATAAAAATAGGTAAAAACAGCATTTCGTATTTTATGCGATGATTATGTAACAGAAGACAGCGGCACAGGTGTTGTTCATCAAGCTCCATATTTTGGAGAAGATGATTATCGGGTTTGTCTTGCACATGGTGTTATAAATAAAGATGCAGCATCTGTTATTTGTCCAATTGATGCACAATGTCGATTTACTGCTGAAGTTACTGATTTTCAAGGACAAAATGTAAAAGATGCTGATAAACCTATCATCAAATATTTAAAAGAAGCTAAACGACTTGTTCATCAAGCAGTAGTAAAACATTCATATCCATTCTGTTGGAGAAGTGATACACCATTAATTTATCGTGCTGTACCATCATGGTTTGTTCGTGTTGAAGGAATGATTGATCGATTATTGGCTAATAATAGTAAAACATATTGGTGAGAAAACGAAGAAAACAAAACGTCAAAATTAAATTTCTGTTATATCTACTTATTAGGGTACCCGATTTTGTTAAAGAAAAACGTTTTGCTAATTGGCTTCGTGATGCACGAGATTGGGCTATTTCAAGAAATCGTTATTGGGGAAATCCCATGCCTTTATGGATTAGTGATGATGGACATGAAGTTGTTTGTGTTGGTTCAATTGAAGAATTAAAACAATTATCAGGAGTTTCTGTTGATGATCTACATCGCGAATTGTAAAATGAAATTATTTGCTTTCGATTTATTTAATTAGTCATTGTTTTCTTTTAGTGTGGATCAAATAACAATACCATCACGATTAGGTAAAGGTTTATTACGTCGAATACCTGAAGTATTCGATTGTTGGTTTGAATCTGGTTCAATGCCTTATGCACAAGTTCACTATCCATTTGATGGACGTCGAACATTTCCCGATACATTTCCAGCTGATTTTATTGCCGAAGGTATTGATCAAACGCGTGGATGGTTTTACACTTTATTAGTTATTTCAACGGCTTTATTTGATCAACCACCATTTAAAAATTTAATTGTTAATGGAATTGTTTTGGCAAGTGATGGTGAAAAAATGTCCAAAAGAAAGAAAAATTATCCCGATCCAATGGAAATCTTTGATGAATTTGGAGCTGATGCATTGAGGTTTGATTTTGTTTTAAACTAGAGAAATATTACGATTTTATTTTTATCTGTTTAAAGACTTTACTTAATAACATCGCCTGTTGTACGTGGAGAATCACTTAAATTTAAAAAAGAAGGTGTTCGAGATATTCTTAAAGATGTATTTTTACCTTGGTATAATGCATTACGTCTTCTTATTCAATCATGTGATCAATTAAAAGTTAATAAAAAAGTTAATTTCATTTATGATGAAAAACGATTATATTCTTCAATGTCATCCAACTCAAATGTTATGGATACATGGATTGTATCGTATACTCAAACATTACTGGATTTCGTTAGAAAAGAAATGGAAGGTAAAATCAAGTTTTGTCTATTATTTTCTTAATAATATTAAAGCTCAGTAGCAGTTCAGTCATTAAAAAAAGAAGTAAAATCATTAACTAACCATTTTTATTGTCGGGTATTAAAAAAAAAAATAAAACATTGTTTTGTATCTTTCAATTGTAAATGTTTTCCAACATTCTTAGATAGAATATTTCACTATTATTTCAAAGTCAGGCACATATCATATTTAATATTTTCTATACTGATCTTCTTTTTATCAAAACCTTGAGTATAATATCTCCTCTGATTAATGAATTTTTTCAACCGATGCATAATAAGACATTCTGAAGCTTTCAAAAGGCTTTTCTAAAAATATTTTCCATTTCTTAGCCAATGCAAGTCTATGTATTTCAGTATTTGATAATTTCAAAAACTAACTTGTCATCTAATTAATTGCTCGTTTATTGTTCACATATAGAACATAAATTGTATTCAGCAGGAAATAAATCTTTGTCTATAGAATTATGTATTCATAAAATTTTGTTATAATAACAGAATCGGTTTTGTTATTCAAAGTAAAGATTTTTAAAACCAAATCTCACTTTTACTTTAGCTTATCGTTTATATACTGTGGTTCCTCGTCTTGTTAAATATATTGATATGTTAACCAACTGGTATGTCAAATTAAATAAGAAACGCTTCAAGGTAAACTGATTTATGCTACTTTCATTAATATTAAATAATTTTCGATTGACTTTAATTTCGTTTTTTGTTAGAGTGAAACAACATTAGACGATTGTCTCGTTTCATTAAATGTTCTTTGTTATGTTCTGTTAACAATGGCTAAATTAATGGCACCGTTTACACCGTTTCTTGCCGAATATATGTATCAAATTTTAAGAAAATTAATGCCACAATCATCGTCATCTTTATCTCATGAACAAGAATTAAGCGTTCATTTTCAAATGATTCCTAAATCACAGTTAGTTATTTTGCTATTGTTTTTTAATTTCAACAAAACATTGAAAAATTTAATTTAGTCATTCATTGGTAAACAAAAATATTGAACGCGCTGTAGCTGCCGTACAAACAGTTATTGGATTAGGTCGAGTTGTACGAGAACGAAAAGTTGTTCCTATGAAAGTAAATTTAGTTTATTCTTTGTTTTATAAGAATATCTTGAATTGAATTGAATTATTTATTTTGTCTAGTATCCACTACCAGAATTTGTTGTTATCCATAAAGATTCCTCCGTATTAAAAGATGTTGAATCATTAGAAGATTTCGTTCGAGAAGTATGTTTTTTTTTTATTCGGTTTTCTTTTAGATATATATTTATTTTTATTATTAAAGGGTTTGAATGTACGTAAAGTAACATTATCGCAAGATCGTGAACTTTATGGTGTTGAAATGCGTGCTGAACCAAATTATCCAACATTAGGAAAAAAAGCTGGTTGTATGTATTTATTTGTTAATATTTTTTTGTAATCATGAAATATAAATATTTAGCAAAAGTCAAATCAGTAACTGAAAAAATTCGTGGAATGTCTAACATAGATGTTGAGAAATTATTATTAAAAGGTGAAGGTGAAAGTCCATTAACAGTTATAGATGATGTACCAATTGAATTCGAAGATATCCATATTGTATATCGCGTCGCTAAACAAATGCAGTATGAAGCAACTGCTGAGCAAGGAGTGAGACGAATTTTTTCCAGAATTTTTGGAGTTTATGTTTTACATTGATAGTTTGTTGTTTTACTCGATTATACAGCCGATGCATCGTTGAAAGATGAAGGTCTCATTCGTGAAATTACAAGTCGAATTCAAAAACTTCGAAAAGAAGTTTGTTTTATATTTGAATTGTCTTTTTGAATTACATTCATTTCTTTTACGTAGGCGAAAGTGACGCCAACTGATGATATACTTGTTTATTATTCTGTAGAACCACAAACAAGTGAAATCGCTCGTGTTGCATTAGAACAACGAGAGGAAATTGAAGTGATCATTCAAAAACCATTTCTTCCATTGGCAGAGAGAGATCAAAATCCTGTTGTTATTGAAAAAAAATTCCCCGTAAGTTTTGTTTGATTATAAAGAAAAAAATCACTTCTTATTTCTTTTTTTTCTTTCTAATTAGATCAAAGATGGCGAGATTGAATTTGTTATCACTCGAAAGTTATAACCAAAATGACAAAAGAACAGAAATTTTTCTTTTATGTTTATGAACTATTTGCAGACCTTTTACTATTTGTTGTTGTGTTTTTGTATTGTAAACCTTCAACACTCATAAAGATCTTCAGCGAAATAAAAGAAACAAGAATCATTAGCTTGTAAGTTATTATTGAGATATTTTTCGTAGATGAATCTGGAACTTTTAAAACCATAGCTTTGTATAGTTTTCATTCTTTCAATGGCATTGATGCCGATTACATAGTTGTTTTCAGATCATTATTCACAGAAATACCACTAATATTCATCACATATTGGTTATTTAGTAAAGCATGATCATTTTTATTGGCAGCCTGTGGCCAATGAGTGGATCTCGTTAATAAACTAGGTTGCATCTGAGCTTCGCTCATTTTACATGGCATGCGGTGCGAAATGATTTCCTATTTTTGCATTGATGGATAGAAAATGAAGCTTCGGTTTCATTATGTATTCACAAAAATGTTTTGATCGTGATCAAGTCTTCTGATTCTGTTATGTGTGTGCAGCGATGAAATTTTACTCAAATTATTCTGTAAAAGATAATTATCTTTGATGTATCAAATAACATTTAAACAAATGAGGTAATTCGTCTCATGCAGCTCGAACTGGCGAAAAACCGACGCTTATCCGTGATTAACCTGGGCTGCGATTCGACCCATATTTCCTATAATTCCTATATTTTCAAAAGTCCTATTTTTCCTATATTTTATCGAAAACAGTAGAACATTTCCGAAAACTTCTTAAATTTGCTATTGTCTTAAGACGAAAAAAAAATTTTAATGTGCATAATCATGTGTTTTGGACAAATTTTTGTATTATAGTGACATTTGTTTTAAACAGTATTTTTCCTGTCGCCTATTTAGTGGGCTGACTGAGAAATTGTTTAATACTAAGTACAAAATACAAAATAGTTCAAAAGAAAAATACATTCACAAAGTGATCATGTACTAGTTTCGGGTTTTTTTTGTGAAGTTTTAGTTAGATCTAAAAGCTGTATATATATACCCCTGGAAAAAAAAAATTTTCACTCCGTACTATCAGGGAAAATTGAGTTATGATAAAATACAAAATAAAATTGTGGAAAATAATAAGCGATGAATGCTGATTATCAAGACAATAAAAATAGGTTGAGATTTTTTGGGAAGTCATGTCCGTAATCTGAAAAGTCTCCTTTAATTATAAGAAATAGTATTTGTCTTTTTCATGTATTTGTTTTTTCAAAGCTTATGATCTGCTTTATTGTTATTTATCGATTTGTGACAAACGTTTTTAATAATCCTCGAATTAGATACTTATTTCAGTAGAAAAAAATACATAAGGATCTTGGCTACGATTGAACTGTTTATTACAGCTTCATTAAAACGATTTTCGAGCAGAGCAGTTAAAAAACACCAAAACATTTGAACAGAAACGGTCTATAAAACGTCCTCTCATTTTGTCATTTTTTATCGAAAATCCTATATTTTTGACAACATTGATCCTCGAAGGATTCCTATATTTTTAAAAAAAGTGCAATCGGAGGCCAGTGATTAACCGGACATTTTCTGGGTAACCGCGGTTAACCCATTGTCAACCAATAATTGATTTTCATTAACCGATACGGTCTTTCTGCTAGGCTTATTATAAAGAACTAATTAGATCGATTTCGTGTTTCATACATTTATTTCACTTATTAATTGTCAATTAATATATACACGATACAATAAATGGTAAAAGCACTAGAACAATAAAAAGAAACGCTGATTAACATTCAGATATAATAATTGTTTCTCGCACTTAGATAACATGCTTAGTAAACTCACATAGAAATGAAAAAAAAATATTTTCTAGCAAAGAAACTTTCAATAAAACAAAAACAAAGATCATTGTTTATTGATTCTCATAGTTGCTTGTCTTTATTGATATTACTAAAATCGACGTTTTTTTTGCTTTCATTGCTTCGTTTTTCAAGTATGCTTTCATGAATCATTGGCCATTGGAAGTTCATTGCTTCACTATTTGGTTTGAGTTGTGATTTTATTGCTTCTAAAAACTATAAAAATAGTGAAACTTATATAATTTAAAATTCATTCGACCTTTAATAACAGTGTAACGTTCATGTTGTACCAATTGACTTGTTGTAGAGGTGCATAATTCTTGTTTTGTAAATCATTAATCCATTACTAATTTGTAGAATAGCTTCGATTATAAACTAATTTTTGTAAACATCGTTTACATCTATTAATTACACATCGAGAATAAAAGCACTTCTTGTAATTACATATATAAAAAGATCTAAAGACAGAAAAACAAGTGTACATCAATGCGAAGCACAAAAAGTTAAAAAACTTAAGGTGATAGATGTTTTTTTTAATAAACTAAGAAAAATTGTATCAACCTGATCATAAATCTACTGAAAAAAATTATTCAAATGGAAAATCGAGTGATCCATAAATGTACGCGAACAAAAAAAATAGAATGTATAGGCACGTTTATAATCCAGAGCTGACAAATGAAAAATTGTTTCATATCTCTATTTACGAAATTGAAATTTATTTATGACTTAAAAAATAGTGTAAAAATCAAAAGCACAACATATCAACTGGTTCGAAATTTTCAATTTTGTGCAAAATTGATAAAAATTACATCATTCGAAAGAGCGTAAAAAACTGATTATAATATTTGTCTCTTGTACTCCAGTTATCACAGTCATCTGTGCTCGAACTGTGAATTTATTATTCATAGCCATAAGAAAATAGTTTTCCTTAAATACATGATATGATATTTATAACATAAAAATATTTTGTTTTCGTTCTTCGTGTCATCTACAAGATGGCATGACGAATTAAAAAGATTTAAAAGACCTATTAGCTCAGCTATATGTATACGAAACTTCAAAACTTTCAATTGATTTGATCAAGTGTTGATAGATGATACTTTAATTGCAAAGAAGAGTAAAATGTTATTTATTTTTCTAATATAAAATTGATTCAAATTTGAAAACAATACTTCTTTTATTAAATATTTTTCATAAATTATCCGATATAATTTTCATTATTATGAATCTATTAGGTTTCAATTACTGTTCGAGTCTGGTGACTAATATATATGACGCTTTTTCTTTCTAGTTCTCCTTCATGCTAATCGTTCGATACATCTATGTAGGTCTTATAGAGTACCCTATAAACATTATTTTTATTATTATTCATTTTGCTTTTCTGTGAAGGTTTGATTCTATATTAATCATAAATGTAAATGAAATAGGCCGACACGAAAGAGAAATAAACAGGTAAATAAAGTACGAGTGATTTTATTCTTTCGATGTATGTTTACAATCAGTAATATGTTGTCGAAAGAATACACTTTTGTATTTTGCTGCTTGTCCTTGACGTGGATTCTACTAGTACATGGAGCTGTAGGTAGTCAAACATCATGTCCATTTCCTTCAAAGTTAAAAAACTTTTATGATTACAATTGGCAGTCACGAAATAATGAATGGATAAATACAAAAAGTAAAACAGACTATTTTGTTTTGAGTCTGTCTTGGTATTAAATTTCAAGGTTTCAAAAGATTTATGGACTCTCTTGTTGTGTTTCTAGGTCACCAACATTTTGTTCATCACTTCCAGACTTTGTACGCAACAAAGAATTTCAATGCTATCGAAGTAATGATTTTGGTCTTGTCGTTCATGGTCTTTGGCCACAAACATATCAAGCTTCATCAATTCGAGATCAACCTCGAAACTGTCACAATGAACAACAACTTCCACTAGCAATTATTAAACGCTATTACTGTCTGATGCCAGATGAAGATCTAATGCAAGCTGAATGGGAAAAACATGGTAAGAACAAACTATTATCTGTTCTTTGCCAATAGATCTGAAAAATCATTGTTATAGGTTCATGTTATTTTAAGACAGCAACAGATTATTTTAATGCCATTGAATATCTTTTTAATGAATTGAAAACTCCTGATATTCGTGCTATGAATCAGCCAACATCATCATCCATTAAAAATGCTTTTCTTCGATTAAATTCACCTCAATTATTTCCTTCAGCCATTCAAGTCTACATGGATAAGCAAGGTCAATTTGATGAAATTCGAATCTGTTATGATCTTCAATACAATTATATTAGTTGTAGACAATAAAATAAATAAAAGACTATCAATTTGAGAAAACTATACCAGAAAATCGAATAAATCTTCAATTTCTATTCACATGAATATCTTTTCAAACGGCATTTCTCAGTTGCTTTTTTCCATATCATTAAATTTAGGTAAACAACAAATAAATGTATTCGATATCAAAGATTTCCGCATAGTTAATAAATTTTAATAACTTTCAACGATCAACATTGTTTTATTTGAAGCAATCAATCGAATGAAATATTAGACTCAAGTCAATTTTTCACGTAAAAATCTGTAATGTAATAAATTGAATCTCAATCTGAAGTGGTATTTTGAACCATGAATATTTATGACATCTATTAAGTATTTTCAAACCGTTCGACATAGAAATTTGTTCTTACGATGGTAAGAATTGTTGTTCATCTACCGAATGAATGTTCTGAGTTGTTCAATTTTTTAAATAGTTCAAAATTGAAATCATAAAAATAAAATAATAGACCCTATACTAACTTTATGTTTGTTCTCTATAACGAATCGATATTTTATTCTTGTATTATCCTGAAATTTTT
Source organism: Rotaria socialis (assembly GCA_905331475.1). Lineage (NCBI taxonomy): Eukaryota > Metazoa > Rotifera > Eurotatoria > Philodinida > Philodinidae > Rotaria > Rotaria socialis. Next base: position 18,282 of record CAJNYU010000375.1, on the reverse strand, counting down.
AAAGATGAACGTAGGTAAAGTTAGCAACCGATTCGATAATTCTTGTTCCGATTCGCTTGGTGACTTGTGCTATTGTTCTACTTGATTTTGCTGAACGCAGAATTTAATTCTGAATCGAATGGTACCATTTTTACAGGGGGGGGGGGGCATCGGGCAAAATACCTCCAAAACCAGTTTTTCGACAGAAACCCATTTTTCCCCCGATGATACCCTGTAAAAATGGTATGATTCAATTCAGAATTTAATTCTGCATTCAGCACAACTGACTAGAATGATAGCATAAGTCACCAAGCGAATCGGGACAAGAATTATCGAATCGGGTGCTAGCTTTACCTACGTTAAAAATAAGGGGTGGCAGAATTCTCACAACCAGAATGTAAGAATTCTGTATTCACAGCAGAATTTTACTAGAACTTTGCTTGTCAACTAATTATAAGGAATACAGAATTCTGCTAAGAATTCTGCCACTGTTGTACGTCCAAGATAATATACATGGAAAGTTTCAATGTGAGGAATTCACATTTTTTCTTCAGTCATTATTTATATGGATGGATACTGATAATCCTAGTACTTCTTTCAAATTATTTTTGAAAATGTTTCAAAATTTATTGTCTATGAGAGTTCCAGTTTGCCTATTTTTTGTTTTACAAAATATCGTACATTCAATGTTTAAGTTCTCAATATTGTTTATAGTAATATCTTTTAAATATTAAACGAAAAAAGTTCTTCTAATAGAGGATATAGTTCAAATAAAAGACAAAAGCTCCCAGGTCGAACAAGCACGGTCGTTTACGCTTCATGTGCATTGAGCCCGTATACGATCTCCATTTTACTCCGTATTTTACCGTATATGGTCGTATCGCTCCGTAAACGACACGGCGATATACGATCGTAATACTGAGACATGTATTACGGTGAAATACGATTGTATACGGAGCCAAACGGAGCATATACGATCGTAAACGGTCGTATATGGACTCCGTAAGTCTCGACCTGGGAGTATGATTCGGATTTCGATGGGATAAAGAGTCAGCTGTTTGTTTCTAATTTAATGTTAAGGAAATAATACTAAAATTTTAGTATTTTAGAATTAAACATATATCAATGCAGTATACTTCATATTTATATGCATTGAATATATCCAGTCGATCGTTCCGGTCACCGGATACTGTAGGAACCGGCCGGAAAGTTGCGGAAAAATCACCGTGTTCCGGAGGAAAACACGGGAAGTCTCTGGAACATGGAAGCAGTATTCCGGTCGGAAAATTTTCGGAGTTTTTCTCGATGATTTACTGTCGGTTCCTGCCGGAAAGTACTGGAAGTTGTCCGGAATCCACCGGAAAAAAATCCTGGAATTTTCGACCGGAATACTGCTTCCACTTTCCAGCTATTTCCCGTGCTTTCCGGTCGTTTCCCGCCGTACCTCCACGACCTGGGAACGTGTTAATGATCAGTGGGCTAGTATCCATTGGACATATTTGTACTTGCTTGCTGTACAAAATAACGCTCATAGTAATATCTATCATCAACAACAACAGATAATAGCCCAACAACAATTAGAATTGACTGAGCAGCAAACGGCGTTAGGCGCACAGCAACAGGCTTTATTAGAAGAACAACGACAAGCACATGATAATGAAATAATTGAAATGATGATCGAAAATATGTTAGATGTGATCGCTGAGTGAATTTCGTTAATTTAAAACTGATTTATTGACTAAAAATTTCTTGCTCTCGATAAAAATAACCTTTTTGTATAAGCCCTAACATTTTTCTTTTGTAAACGAAGTGAAAACTTCGTTGCTCTATTCGTTTCACACTTGTCTCTTATTGTTTTTTTGTTAAATTAGTTAATATTTTTTTGTATGTAGTACAAACCAAATTGTTGTTCCTTGCTCAAACATTTTTCTAGATAGATTGATTATTGAAAATAAATAAAATATCAATAAGACTTAAATGCTTTTTTTACTCCAACTTTGTAAATTTTATTTAAGAAAATAGACAAAGTGAAGTGACAAAAAAAGAGTTTGCTAGAGCAGCGCTATTAAAGATCTAAGTGGGTAACCTACAAACTATGAATGTGACTGCTATGAATTGATAACATATTGTCTGGAGCTTCCAAATAATTTATTTGGAAAGGAGTCTGCATAAATATATTATTCAAAATTAGAACCATTTTTATAGTTCATATACATGCTCTCGAATACTTGATGATCTCGAAAATTTTTGCTTTGAGAATTCCTATAAAACGAGAATCAGTTGCATTTTTTTGTGTCACTTTGCTTAAGCTAATAACAAATAAATGCGTTCTACATAAAAGATTTTCGTGTGTTTAACAACTTTTAATAACCTTCAGCTGTTAAAATTATTTTATGTTCAAATAAATAGAATAAAGTATTACATTCAAACCAAGTCACCATACAAGTTTGTCTATTAAATTCTAAAATTTGGCTGCGCGATAGCTACGAATATTGTTTTGAAAATAAAACTGTAAAATATGATAAATACAATCTCGGTATCAGGCAGTATTCTGAAACGCCAAAATTCACATTTATTCAGTATTTTCAAACCGTATAAGATGCAGTGATTAGTTCTTACGGTGTTAAGTGTTTTTTAGATACTGAATTAATGGTTTAGCTTGCTTGATTTTTTAAATAGTTTCAATCCACATCATTTTAATGATGCTTTATTAAATGATATTGAAATCCTTATGATAAGAGAGTAAATCATACAATGTTATTTCTTTTTGGCACAAAACATTTCGTTTTCTATAATGACTCGATATTTTATTCTTGTATCATATTTAAAGGTCTGTTTTTTTTCGATATTTACTTCTCATTCTAATCGATAGTTGTGAAAATGCTTTGTTGAATCAACGAATGAAAAATGAATCTATCTTCCAGGATAAAACATTTTTGACATGTATACTTCATCTTTATATTATTGTAAGCAACCGATGTATACGCACGAAATGTGTCAGATGACTGGACTAAGTGCGAACGCTAAAAATTCAAGCAAAGACAAGAGTAGAAATATAGCTAATAAACATATAGAAAAGAAAAACCAAGGCGGCAGTTTCGAGAGCACACAGACATTTAAGACTGTGAATATCACTGATTAAAAAACAGCTATACAAATACACGCACAAAAGATAAACAAGATTCGTTGTCGTAGAAAAACTCGATAACAAGACATAAGTGAAAGGAAAAGATATTTTATCCTTTTTGACAAGCACAAAGGTTCAAAAACTATGAAGATTGTTGTTGATTATAATGTTTAACAAGAGAACCAATTGATGATGTACTCCCACCACGACGTTTGAGATTCTCAAGTAATTGATTTGCTGTAGCACTAAATCGTTGTGGACACACTGAACCTAAAGTCAATACAAATATATTAACCTATAATAAATAAACGTGTATAAGAAATGAGCCCCATACGTGCAAGATAATATACATGGAAAGTTTTATCGCGACAAATTCGCATGTTTTCTGCAGTCATTATTTATATGGATACTGATGCTCCTAGTACTGCTTTCAAATTATTTTTGAAAATATTTCAACAGTTATAGTCTATGAAATTTCCAGTCCGTCTATTTTTTGTTTTACAAAATATCGTACATTCAATGTTTAAGTTCTCAATATCGTTTAGAGTAATATCTTTTAAAGATTAAATGAAAAAAAGTTCTTCTAATAGATGATACTTCATATGAAAGACAAAAGTATGATTCGGAGTTCGGTGGGATGAAGAGCCAGCTGTTTGTTTTCTAATTTAATGTTAAGGAAATAATATTAAAATTTTAGTATTTTAGAATTAAACATATAGCAATGCAGTATACTTCATATTTATATGCATTGAATATAGGAGTAAAATCAAATTGAAATAACTAGATTGTTGTTCATGGTTAACAGAATACTAAACAGAGAATATACGAGCAAATAAATGTTGAATAAACAGATATCGATTCATTCTTTTTAGTCTAATATTGAGAAAAAAATTGTTCTATAAATTACATTCGGGATTCTTCATGACTCATTTCGTTTCTTCGCAATTCTAATTTCATCAGTACTATATTATTCTATGTTAATAATAGTTTAACTGTTTCGTTCTCGATATTCATCGTTTTGAAAGAATAAATAGAATTATACACAAGTGTAATTCTTATTGCTATACAAATTTTACAATAATTGAATTAACAATCTGATTGATTGTCGATATTCTCTACTAGCTAACAAACAAACAGAAGAAGCACAACGACGATGACTAAAACAGAAATTTTCATGCAACAAAAAATACATAATTCTCTGTTCTATTTGCTATTAATCATGCGAAAGAAATGACTAAAGCCCATAAATACACATATATCACACTGATCTCTTACATAAAAGAATTAATTTCGATAACGATGATGATAAACAACTGAAAAATGATATTTATTCACTGATTTATTTCAATCGAATGGCTTACTGTTTGTTGTTGAATTTTGATGAATACCATTTGTTGTAACACAATTATTAAAAAACGTTGTTGACGGTGGTAAACCATTTGAATTAAAGTCAAGTCGCAAAGGATTTTCATGACGACGAGCTTTTGCTTCTGCTGCACGCTGCGCAATAACAGCAGAGAAATTGACATCCAATCTTGGATCAATCACTGTGGAATTACGTTGAGGTGATGATACCAACGGAGGAGTTGAATGATGAAGTGTCGTAGGAGATGGAGGAGGAGGAAAACCATTCGAAGGAGTTACCTCCTCGATTACAATATTTTTTAATTCACCCGGATAGCATGAAGATGGTGAAAGAATCTTATTTGAGTTAGCTAAAAAGCAAACAAGAGAAAAGATGAAAGAATAATTCCTTGATAGTTTGATGAAAATTTCTATTTGACATTTGTAACTCTTAATCAAAGCTCATTTTTAACTTACGATTATGATACGATTTGACAACTGTTTTTTGAGATGATGTTTCAAGATTCACTCTTTTTAAACGAGTCTTTGCTTGTTCAATTTGTGACTGAAAATCGGATGTTAGTTTGATAGATTCATATTTTGATGAAGTTTGACGTTCTATCTTAGTTGGAATATCAAAATTAACGGGAAATGGTGGTGGCGGTGGTGGTGGTGCAGTGGAAACATTAGCAGTAGTGAGATTGGAAAAAGTTTCATTCTCTATTGGAATCGATACAATATTATTGTTATTATTTGAATTAAGTGTTGTATAAATTTGTTTTCGATTATTTGATCGTTTTTTAATATCGCTTGGCTTTGATGGTAGAGGATTTAGATTTATTGTTTTAAAAGTCGACATATTGGTTGTATTTAAAGAACCAGAAGGAGTTGAATAAATAGCAGTAATATTGTCTTCAATCAACATTTGATTTATGGGCAGAACATGATTACTGTTCAATGAAGATAAGGATGATTCTTCATCAGCTTCGTTTGAGGATGAATTTGAATTACGTCGATGATTTGTTGTTGATGATAAATTTGCTACACTGGTCGTGGAAGGTGATCCACGGATTAATGGTCGAAATGTATTATATCCTTGTTGACTTTGAGATGAAGGAAAACAATCGTAGAGAGAAGAATCACGTTCTGGAACTAAGGGTTTATTTCTAAAGGTTTTAAATTTACAGAACGTGCTTAAATTGAAATAATCTAGAATTTCTTTTACTTTGGATTCATAGAACCACCAGATCCATTTGGAATATTCTCATTTTGTTGTTTTGACATAGATATACAGTCTTCAGAATTATTTGATGATGGAACAATCATACTACCATAATCATATTCACCCAATGCTCGATCAACATCTTCTAAGAAGGAAAAACATTTTCGTTTCGATTGTTTTTCCAAAGAAATCTGTGCTTTGTCTAAGGCATTTTAATTTGTTTTACATTAACGAGAGAAAACAATGTTTAGAATGAATACTGTTTCTCTCTGTAGTGGAATTTCTCTAGAAAAACATGACTAATTTAAGGAATATGAGCAGAACTAATTGTAATTAAACGTCATATTTGCTAATGTAAATTTCATGTTAGTTTATACTGTTTTAGGTGCTTCAAGATAATGATTGAGTTCTTCTAGAGAAGTCTCAGAAGTAAATTCTGTGTTTCTTCATGTTTTTCATGTGTCTTTATACTGATTGATATTATTAGTTTCTCTTCTATTGTCGTCACTTAAGCTTTCTTTCATAAAAAAAGGTTTTCAAAAAAAAAAATTCACAGAACAAATGTCATCTGTTTCAGAAAATAATTGTAGCGTATTCGAAGATTTTCAAGCTTGGCTACATACGCATATATATATATATATATGAAAGAATTGAATATGCTCGGAAGACATTTTATTCAACCAAAAGCAAAATCATACTAGAACATTGGATTGAATTGATTAGATAATAAATAAAAAGATTTTCACATCATGAACAAGAACTTCACGAAAATAAGTCTTCAAATATATTCTACATGTGCTCTTTTGGAAATCTATAAAAGTATTTGAAGATTTCTTCAAAATTCATGAAGTTGGTTCTCAACAGTATTTCTATTATTTAAAGTTAATTAACATTAAAAATAACTTCTAAACTTTTACTGGAACAACATTTCTACAAAAAAACCTAACCTGAATAAAAAGAAAATTTGTGAAAAGATTCTCTTTCAATCAATTAACAGATTTTTGCTGTCTCCTGATTTAAAGTTAATAAAAAAAATACTAACGAACATGCATTGTGATATATGAGTATATAAGTGACATGCATACGCGCCTGTTCTCTTTCAGTGATAATTGCATGCAACAGATTCTAGTGTAAAAAAATACCTAAGAAGTTTATATGTTCTTTTCTCTTCATGATCAGTGATCTCGATTGGGAAGGATGAAACAAGTAATGAAAAGGCGATAATCTATTTGATAATTTCGACGATGATGAAAGAGCTAAATTAAGTCAGGTTATTTAATTAGAAGAAGCATGCCATTGAAAAGTTAATGCATTGCTAAGAAATCAATAAGAAAATCTACATACCATTCAATTGTTGTTCAAGATCAGGTCGAAGTGGTGCTAAAATTAAATGTAGTTGAATTTTTTTGTTTGAATAATTTTCAAAAAATTTCACCTTTTCGTCGATAAGGTAAAGATTGTGAACAAAGGTTATGTTGATTTGAATTTGAATCATGATGTTGATAATGAGAATTTATCATTGACGATGTACTAGCTGTAACAACTTTCAATGCTAATGTATCTCCGGCTCGTTTTATTAAATTAACGCATTCTTCATGTGGCATTGATATAACATTAATACCATTTATCTTTTTTATTTATTAAGGATAAATTTAATAAAAAGAATACATAATAATATTTAATAAAAACTTACTTCTAGAACATAATCATTTTGTTTGAGGCCAGCTTTATCGGCATTGCTACCTTTTTCAATACTACCAAGAAATTGTAAAGCTGGAAAAGAAGGACTAGGTTGAAATAATTTGCCTGCAACTATGAGAAGAAAATATTTATTTTATTTTATTATTCTCATATAAATATATTTGCCTAGAGATCCTCGAAGAACAAATCCAAAACCTTTTTTTCCTCGTTGTAAAACAATTGTACGTGGTAAATACGTATCGTTGTTGATCATTAAAGCTGATAAAGCATCACGACTAATAACAATAGTATCATCATTTGTCATTTCACCATTTTCTAAATGATTTAAATAATTCATTTTCGATAGATAATCTATAGAGAATAATGATAAATGACTCAATTGGAAAAATTTCCAAGGAATATAATACATGAAAATTCAAATGAGATATGAATTCATAAAAACAAACAAGAAATACATTCCAATAAGACGCATACAAATTCATGTCAATGTTCTTTTTCTAATCGCATTGATCTTCTTGCCGTCTTGTCCTTTGACGTTGCAAAAAGAATTTTAAAAAACTCATTTTTCTATTCGAAAATGTTATTTTTTCCTGTCGACAGAATCTTTAGTTTTTACTTTTGTTTTAGATAAAAATCTCGAACTGATCATAATATATGAATTTCGAATTCGTTCTATTATTTGTGCTATAATCTCACAAATCATAGGAAAAATGATGAAATAAAATTTAATTAAACATTAATAAAACTTACTGAAAACACAAATATCTTGAACATGATTACTCAGAAACCATCCCTCAACATCTTTACATCTTCCTTCTAAATATCCTTGTTCACCAACACTCAAAACTAAAATAATTCATTTGAAATAAATTTAAAATGGAAACAAACGTAACATGTATAAACCTACTTTCAACAATATCTCCTTTATTTAATAATAATTCTCCAGGCGAATTTGAATGATATGACTTGATGCACATGCATTTTCTTCCAGGTGCTGCTGCATATAAACGTTTTCTTTTATAAGCGTAACAACCATTGACATTAGTTGTTGCATTAGGTGAGCCTTCATTTTTAGTAATAAGAAACAAAAATTTCGTAAACGCAAAAAAAACAAAACAAAATGTTTAGAACCTACCAGAAGATAAATGTGATGCACATTCACTTCCAAATCCATGATCACTATTAACACTAAACGATTTTGGTGACGAAGATCTACTTGATGGATTTTGTTGTTGAAAATAATGTTCAATCGTTGGTGTTGTTACTGGTGATTGACTTGATCGTATATAATTATTAACGTTTAATTTAGGCATACTTTGTGATCGACTAGCTAATGATGATGATGGAGTTGTATTCGATGATGAACGTGCACGATGCCTATCACGTTTTTGTTCAATATAAATCGAACGACGTTTAGGATTAATTAAAGGTGTTTCTCGAAATGGTACAACGTGTTCAGATTTATGCGATTGAATTAATGATGCTATTGAAGAATTCTGTGAGACTAATGCAAGTTCATATGGTGTTTGATTTGATTTATTTACAATATTAATATCAGCACCACGAAAAAGAAGTATACGAGCAGAAGCTTCCTAAAGTAAAATTCATTTGAAGACAAACATCAATCGATCTATGTCACCTTCAATATCTGATATGTCCAATTGGTCAAGAGTCACGTTCACACTAATCCTCTCGTTGTCTTCCTACTCACTCAATCAATGGACTCTTATCAACAGGCGTTCTCGTTGCATAAAAATACAAATCTTTACTTCCTCCGCCTATCCAACAAACGAGCGAACGAACGAGCGAACGAGCAAGCGGATGGATAAGTACACACACAAACAAGTACTACACTCAACTCAACCCTTTCTAATTTATCATCGACTGACTGTTAGTTTTTGTATAAGTATACGCAGAAAGACCGATAATCCTAAAACAATGTTTAAAAAAAAATAACTATAACAAAAACAAGAAAAGAAAAGAATAGAATGTCATCTGATAACGCCCCATGATTTATAAAGAAGAAAAAAAGAAAATGGCTTTCATTTTGTATTGTTATTTATCTATTAAATCTAAAGAAAAGATTATCTTATTTAAATTACCTGATTAGTTGCTGCACAAATATGTAAGGGAGTATTTCCACCGATATTAACAGCATTAATATCAGCTCGATAAAAAAGTAAATGTTCAACATGCTGAACAAGCCCAAGGCGACATGCTTGATGTAATTCAGTAGATAAGCAATCATCACGATTATTAACTATTGAATGATCTTGTAATAATAATAAACAACAATAGGATGAATCAACATTGAATTCTGTTTGTTTATTTAAAATTGTATGATAAAGTGGTGTTAAATTCTTCTCGTCGTATACATTTGGAGATGCACCAAGTTCTAGAAGTGTCTAAATTTAACAAAGAATTGTATTTGATACAGGATTCAGATTTCATATAATTTACCACAATAGCTTCTTTTCGATTGTAAATAGCAGATTTATGAAGTGGTGTAAAGCTTCCATTGCGTGTTCGAAAATCCAAATGCGCACCACCATTAACTAATGTCATTATCATTGATCGTGGCTCAAGTAAATCAACACATGCGCATGATAAAGGCGTTTCTGAAATAATTTATTCGTTGTTTTCTTTTTTTATTAAAAGCAATGTCATGATTAATGTCAAATGAAAATTTTCGTTTTAGTCTCATTAGAAATGATAGATCTATTTCGCATCTTAGAAACAAAATGGCAAATCTTCTATTTTATTGATCCAAAAAGAAAGAATTGTTCTCAATTTAATATTCAATATTAATTCTGTTTATCGATAAATTCCAAAATCATCTATTCAAGAAACATTTTTCGACAAGTAACCTTAACATAGGGATCAACTAGCTTCATCTGTCACGTCTTAAAAAGTACGATTTTTAATTCACTCACATCAAAGAATTAGATGAAAATTTTCTTATTTTTGAATACCAAAGTAAAAAAAAGACCGAAGACTCTTTCACTAAAACTCAGCTTTCATCCAATGCAAAATTTTATTCACATTTTTATTTTCATCGGTAAAGATTTGAAAGGTCAACACGCTAATACATAGAATTCAGAAACCAAAACAAAAATAAACTCATAGTAACTGTTTAGTCATTCATTAAATTTCATATACAAATGAAAGATTGTTGTAACAATCATCTGTCAGACATTGAAAATTGAAAATTAATTTTTTGTTCTGAAAACATTTGCGTTACTGTGATCAAACTATCAGAATAAAGAAAGACGACCTCGATCTATGACCGATTTCATTCAACATGAATTAGATGCACTTCAATATTTTATTTTTGTAATATAATTTATCTTACCATCGTCAGAAATATGAAAATTAGGATCAATTCCTTTCTCTAAATATCTTGCTACTTTTGATATTTGATTTGTTTTAATCAAATCAACGAATTTTTTTGTATTAACTTTGAAATTAATATTTTTTTGTACAAGATGAATAGCTTTATAAACACGTCGTTTGTATTTCAACTAAAAATAAAATTATTAAAATTAGATTTCAATTTGACTTTATTTGTTTTTAATCTTAATTACTTCAAGATAACTAACAGGCCCACTCAATGGATATTCTCTTAGGCAACGAGATTCGTCAAGAAATTTGCCTGCTCGGCCATTACATGGTGGCAAATATAATCCAAAATTCAAACTATCTGTTAATTCCTATAATATAAAAATATTATTATTATTTATTCTCACGTAAGATATAATTTAAAATCAAATTTTACTCGAACAAGAACTTGTAAGACTTTTTGTTTTGCACTCCATATCGTGTCATCCAAATTGAATTTAAGTACTTTCTAAAGATAAAATTTAACATCTTAATAAATAATTTAAAGTCAATAACAATACCTGCAAATTAAGATCTTCAACAGCTATTCGAATATAGATAAAACTATTATCTTGTTCAATTCCACTATCATCTTTTTCATCTTGTTGATTCTGCATTTTATTCAATTGTATTCTTTCATTTTCCATTTCAATTGTTTACTTAACCATCTGAAAAATACTCTTTTTTAGTGACTACATAAATGTTTAATCGAATAAGTGTTCTTTTATATAAGCATTTGACAAGTTCATCAGTTTTACTAGTCGAATTGTCAATCATTGTATACAAACTAACTTGTCTAGACAAGAGCTTTTTTATTTTCATTCACCTTTTTCTAATTAAGATGTGTTTCAGCAGAAAGAAAAATGAGATGTATGAAACATATTCATGGATAGAATAATGGTTTCATTTTCTTCTTCAATGACAGATGGATATATTCTCTCTCGTAAACAACACAAAAAATTACTCATTTTACTTTGTACAAGGATCTTTTTCTTTTTCTTTCGTTGAACAATACAAGGGAAAAGTAATCAAAACGATTTCACTAATGTTTGTATGTTCTTCTTCTTCTTCTTCTTCTTTTCGGTTTCATCCACATTGCCTTTATTTTTTGAAAGACAATAAAAATAAGCATAACTTTCTATGCAAACAATTGCGTATTAGAAATTAACAAAAAAGAAAAGAACGAAGTATATTTCTTACAAAATGCATCGTATTGGTATCGTTAAATCTTCTGTCTTATCGTAACGATTTCTAATAGACATATGAACTTACATGAAAATTGTATTTATGATAATTATATAAGAAATTTTAATTTAAATCAGTTTAATTAAAGAGAATTATAAATAATTTATTGTAGTCATAGAAAGAGAAAGATTGAACAAACGTTTGCTGAAAAAGAATCCTCAACGAACATACGTTATTGTAATATGATTCTTTGGTTCATTCTTTCTTTTTTCTCATACGATTTATTTACTTTCACTTTTAACTAACCTGTTCAATCTGCTTTCGATATGAGAGTGAGAAGAAAGAAACGAAATGAACTCAATCATGAATGTCTATTTAAGATGAAATGAAAAAGAAGAAAACAGTTATTAATGTCTATGGTTTCACAAAAATATCTACAACAATAATTAAACAATCAAACAAGTGTATTTATCCATTTATCAAAATAATTGTATCATATCATAGTTGGTCTCTTCTCGTCACCTATCAACAGTAGAAGAAAAAAAACGTATTTCTTAACCTGAATATTGAACATAAAACAGAAGATAAAACATTGACATACAGTGTTAGTTAGGTGAATTCACTATTCTTTTTGTTTTCTTTCTTCAAGGTGTGCACATAAAATGCATATCAACAAAAACAATCCTAACGAATGTACGTGATGTTGACGATCGACAGAAGAAAGTGACCTATAGTCTGACACTCGTTAAGACGCGTGTATGAGACGAAAGAACGAATAACAAATAAAATTCACCGAAATAAAGTGATGGTCAACGAAATAACACGCTTGTCCCTTCGTCAAAAAGAAAGGATAAAATATATACATTTGATTTTTTTATCTGACCTAAAAAAGATAAGTAAACGTCAGAAAAAAAATATCTTGATAAAATCATTTTACTTTGTTGAGTTGATCAATGAATAAATGACAAGAATACTATTTAATTATATACGAGTATAGATATTTATTATCAGTACTGTTTGTTTCCTTTATTGCTCACTCTACATTTGAGTTGATTTTTAATCTTCAGTATATATGAACGACAAAATCTGATAAGTTAGTTCAACATTCATATTTATTCAATAAAAGAAAGTGAATATTTACTTATTTATTCGTCTATTTTGTGAAAGTCTTGTTTTTATTATTAACAAAAAGTAGCAAATTAGTTAAGTTAAAAAAGTCCTAAGGATTCATGCGTGTGAACACAAGGTCTGTCATGATGTAATCGTTTCTCTTTTTTTATTCTTTTAACATCATGCAGAAAAAAGATAATGATTGGGTGACCTGCTCTCATAATGGTTTCTATAATGCGTCTGTGTAATGGTGCTGAAAGAGAGAGAAAAAAGACCTTGAATAAGCTGTAAAAAAGACTGCGTATACTGAAAAGAATATAAAAAAGAACGTAATTGTAATGAGTCTATGAGTTAAATGAAGGTCGAGAGATCTTCTCAGCATCTGTGTACATATGATGGAAATATGCCTGCCAGAGAGAGAGAGAGAGAAATAATGATAGGAATAAAATAAAATAATTTCATCAACGGCTACTTCAGTATCTTTAGTTTTTATGTTGTATTTAATTAATAAAATGAAATTTCATGAAAGAAAACGTAATTCAAGTTTTAATGCTATTCTACTTTCGATTAGAACAATATTCTCAAAAAATAAGAATACAAATATGAATAAAATTATGCTTATATAATGAAAAGAAGCCCGAAATAATGGTAAACAGTAGATTAATTCACTTACTTGATCATATTATAAATTTCTATTGTAATCATTCATCCATCTCAAAATCAATTTATTGGTTATAAACTATATTTAAATATAGAGTGTGGAGAGATATGTATTCAGTATCAAATGAATATTCTCGTCGTATCAAATTTGGTTCATCTTTTCACAATAGACAAATCCTTTCTCAATATTGATGATCATTATACAAATGAAGGTTGCTCATTAGTTGACCTATCTTAAATCGATACAACTGTTCACATCGTTGTCTCATAAAAAAAGAAGGAAATCAATGTATGTATGCAACCGAGACTGTAGGAAATCAACTAACGAAGAAAAGTAAAAAGAGGACCATTAACGATAGTCTTAACTATAGCAAAGAAAGATTAACCTCATATTATTACCGAATGACCTAGCTAAAAAAAAGGGAACAACAAAAAACAGTATCGTTTGTATGAGAGAGAAAGAGAATTAGTTTACCTCTATACTTGTTGATTACATTCCAACTGCAGAGTTGTGACATGTTTAACGCATTTCACTCATTTGTTCTCGCTTTTTTTTTCTTTCTCTGATTCTATTTCAAATTGCGTGTCCATTTTGAACAGGAGAGAAAGAAAAAGAGAATAAGTCAAAAGTATGAGTAGCGAGTACACCACGTAGTTCAACTGTCCGCCCGATCCGAGTAACGAATGAGTGTGAAAAGGAGAGAAAGAGATTTTTTGACCGACGTCGAATGAAGAAGAAGAAATAAAAGAACACGGAGACATTTTATATCAAAGAAGAAAAAAAGAATAAAATTTTTTCAAATCACTATTGTATCGCATATACATTTGGCACGAAGTGACGATGTCATTTTCAATCAGTTCAAGTTGCTGCATGCAGACACATTAAGAGCAATCCGATTACTAATCACATTTAACTTCTACATGCTCTATTACATAGTTTATTTTTATTTTTATTTTTTGTAATAGCAATCAGATGTTAAACTGATTGTTTGTTTGAGTCGAATCGATTTAAATATAATCTATTTCAAAGAAAACTTCATTTGAATGAAAAATAAGATTTCGTTTCGAATTCATTGTTGAATAATCGTTTTTCACACTTTTCTTCAACAGAAGATTATGCAATAAACCAGATGGGATTCATTTTTATCTCTATCCTTCTTCTCAGCTATGGCTTTGTCGAGACAGCTGACGAAGCCGCAAACAACATTTATTAAGAGAAACTTTACATTGTGATAGACAAGAATATATACCTAAATACATTTCTTAATATCGTATATTTGAATTTAATCTTTATGGGGTTATGTAATGATTTTTCGTTTAAATCGATATTAAGACATTTTTTTCACAAACACCGAGAAGAAAAATCTTAATGTAAAATATCCTAATAAGTTTTCAATCGGCTTTTACGATAATGATTGATCATGCATGAAATATATACTTCGTTTTCACTTTATCAACAAATATTATGATCATTCATATTGATAACAAAATTGAGACGAGTAAACTTCATGTTTAAAAATGGAAATGATTGATCTCATAAAAATTAAGTTTTATCTATAAACGAGTTTTCATAAAACATCTAGACTAATGTTTGTTTATAATTTAGATTGATTAATACAGAAAAAAATCATCATTCATTCGAAGATTTTTGACTCAACTTGCATAAGTTCTACAGTTGTAGGGTCAATTATGACAGTTTATGGGGGTGTGGGGGNGTCTAGGAAAAACATCATCGTGTAACACATTACAAGATATTATAAAAAAATGCGAACAAAGTCATCTTGAGAACGATTATTATCTTTCTGGCCATTTTTATCGACATGGTCAAGTAAAAAGAGAACGACTATTAAATAAAACGAAGAGTATTTATTAACATAGAATGAATAATAAAAGACACCTAAATAATAACTATTCTGAGGTGGGTGTGGGTGTGTGTGCGTGTTGGCGTACCTCTTCCGAATCTACGCCCACACCTACACCCACCCAGGATATTCAAGAAAGATTAATCTAATACAGGCCCCGCAGCGGGGTTTTATAAAAAGAAGGATTTTGAGAAGGAAATTTTTTTTTAAAAAGAAGGAAATTAATTGAAAAGAAGGAAATTAATTGAAAAGAAGGAAATTAATTGAAAAGAAGGAAATTAATTGAAAAGAAGGAAATTAATTGAAAAGAAGGAAAAGAAGGAATTCATCCAAATGTACCGTCCTACAATAAAAACAGATCAGGTATTGCCAAATTTGTCGTATTACCTAAACTCGTCAAGAGTCTTCTATCACTTTCACATGGTAATGCCGATGTTGAACGTGGCTTTAGTCAAAACGCAGCACTAATCACCGATGATCGATCATCTATAAGTGACATCTCCATCAACAGACTTCGAGCAACGAAAGATGCCGTCAAATTTTACAGACGAGGAAAAGTTCATGAAGTAAGTGAGACAATTAAGTAACAGTTAATTATTATCAATGTGACTGACATACTTTATAGGTTCCAATTTGCAAAGGACTTCATGACAATGTAAAGGAAGCACACTCACGATATCAAGTTGATCAAGAATTACCACGACGAATACTCAAAGAAAAAGAAGCGATTGTAGCTGCTGCAAAATTAACGAAAAACAAACAACTATTTTTGGTCGAAAAAGAACAGAATTTAATCGATCAACGCAAGATATTACAAGAAGATCTAGAAAATTCATCGAAAATGCTCAATGAAGGCAACTGACGACTTGAAGCTACCGTTGCAACGAAACCTTTGCTGGTGTCGAAATGGCACAACTACTTATTGGAGGTGCGAAGAAAAAATTGGATGTTTTGAAAAAACAACTCGGCGATAATAGTGATCAAATGAATCAGCTCAGAAAAAAGTTGAAAAAATGAGCGAAAAAATGGTACAAAAAGAAGATAAAATTCGTGAGCTTATAACTTTGTAGAATTGTAAATTTGTAGATATAAAAATTTGAAAATAAATAAATAATAATAAATATACGCTCTAGAACTATGATTATTTCATTGTGTGGTTTTTCTAATATATGAATATTATTTCTCTGAAGTGTAGTATCTCTGTTGTGGAGTATTTATACGGTCATCTTGCATGACAAAGAAAAAAAGAAGGAAAAGAAGGAATTTTCTTAAAAAGAAGGATGAAGAAGGACGCCCCTTAAAAAGAAGGAAAACAGTAGGAAAGAAGGACCTCTGCGAGGCCTGATTACTAATATGAAAGAATGGCTATCCTAATTGCAAGAATTAAAAAATTATGATTTATGAGCTCGATGCAAAGGATGCTTAAAACTGAAATGCTCATTTTTACGAATTCGCTACATCGCAATAGAATGTATTGAATGATGTAGCAACAAATGATAAATTTGACAAGAAATAGTTTCTTTTCTTCGCTGTCTATATTTCTCTACAAGCAATTAGTTACATAATAATGAAATAGCAGTTTCTTTTACTATGAGTAACTTGCATAAAAATAAATTATGTTTGATGTAAACAATGTTTTTCAAACAGAAATATATCAGCATATGTCTATAAATGCTAAAAAATCAATATCGGAATTTCATTTAAATTCGTCAAGAATCCCCGAATTCTGATATGAGAAAATTTGATTTTCGGACTTTTTATCTGGCCATCGAGATATCAGCCTTTCTGGCGATTATCTATTGTCTGTAAGAGAAGCAGAAATATCAAGCATCCATATTAGCATATGAAATAAATTTGTTTTATTTTATCATCACGATCACGTAAATATAGTTTATATAATAGAGGAATTTTTGACGAGAAAGAAGACTTGAAAACCATATCATATAGATGTTCAGGTGCTCGATGATGTTGATTATCGACAAACCGACCAAATAAAACAGCTATTATCTGTTCAAGTGTCACATTTTTGTAATAGTTTAGAATGAAAGCCACACAACGTTCAAGTTGGATAAGTTTATTTAAAAGCTTGAATGTTGCTTGTGCTCTTTGTGGATTAGATGAGTTAGAAGAAATATTCTATATTAAACAATAATAAAAGAGCTTTTTAGAAATGTTGAAAAGCAAAATGATATTAAACTACCTTTTCCAATAATAATAAATCATTGCTGTTGAAGGTGAGAGTAGATGTTGTGACTTCACCACAAATAATGGTATTGGCTTTGAATGATCCCAGGTATTTACATGATGTCGTATTAACTGGTTCAATATTAGGAGATTCAATAATACAACGTTGTGCTTCTGTATGTTCAAATGCGAAACCGAGTATATCGAATTCAAGCTGTTGAGGTTTCATCGATACTAAAATTCGACTATACTGTTTTGTCCACTGATCTTTATAATGTTCTATAAGATATTTTTCAAAATCACTAAATAACATTTTGCTCTGCTTCGAGCAACTTGAATGAAATATCCGGTTTGTTGGTAAGAATGGTATTTCTAAATTATGATCAGCACGAATTTTATTCATTATTGATGTAATAGCATTTGATTCGTATATGTTATCTAATTTTTGGAGGGCTGGCAAAGATCCAGAAAATGTCCACTTTACCTAAAGTCCTGTGAAAAGTCCTTCACCCTCAACCTAAAGTCTCGCC
>CAJNYU010000373.1:0-182244 GCA_905331475.1 Rotaria socialis | reverse complement strand
AAAGAAGAAGTAGCACTCTAGCGTCGTAATTCTATTTCGAAAACAATAAGAGACTAACATGGTAGCCTTTAATCTCTAAATCGAATTGATACACAAAAATTGAAATCAAATCTCAGTAGTTATGGTTAGACATGGGCAAAGTCAGCTTTTTTTGGAATCGGAATCGTACTGGAATCGGCTTTAATATATTTTAGAATCGTATCGGATTCGGCTGCATGCCTTTTGGAATCGTATCGGAATCGCCAAGTTTAATTCTTTTAAGGATCGGAATCGTCATTTTACAGACCCACAAAGATTGTTTTTTCTTTCTGTACAGATATATTAAAGTACTTTTTAGTGACGTTATTTTTGAATTTATTATAGTATATTATTTGTTTTGCACGAAAGTGAATGAAACAACACTGTACAATGTAAACAAGATATAATTTATTTTTCTGACTAGACATGGGTAAAGTCAGCTTTTTTTGGAATCAGAATCATACTGGAATCGGCTTTAATATCTTTTAGAATCGTATCGGAATCGCCAAGTTTAATTTTTTTAAGAATCGGAATCGTAATCGTAATCGCCCATGTCTAGTTATGGTATGTTAAAGTAAAACGATATCTTAGTCAAAAGTTAGTTGACAAACCCTATATCATCATAGATTTGACGACAACAATTAATGTGATTTGTTTCATTGACTACCATAATAGCTTTGTAACAGATACTTAGTAACACATACGTTTTCTACAGGATTCTGTCAAATGCATTATCATTGAGTTCTTAACATTGTTAATCTTTCTAACATTGGAATTTCGAAGATTCAGAACTATTGATTCACTGACTATTTTAATCAACAAATGTATGTGCATTATTCTGAAAGGTAATGGACTCCAAGTGCTAATGAGGATATTCGTTTTGGCTGCGCAACTTCTAATTTGTTGATTTAAGATATTGACTACCAGCTATAAATGGAAAGCATAGACAGATAAGTCTCACAGCTGTGATGTTTTTACTTAGTATTTTCTACTTGATTAATCATTACGTATAAGTATCTCCGGCTAAGAATTACGTCTAGGATACAGCTAGGTTGTTGAAGTGCCAGGTAACATTATCCTAGTCTATATTAGAAAGTCCAACAATAATTTCTATATAAAAATCTATAAACTGTAGAAAATTAGACTAATAAAGAACTTTTGAGCAGATCAAAAAATAGGCTGAATATTCTATTCAGGACACGTCTTTATTATTTCCAGACGCAATAACAAGTTTAATGTGACATTGGTCTTCATTGACGAGTGTCTAACAGCCTGAAATATTGGCTATTATCTTTTTTTTGTCAGATCCACATAATATTTCCAGCTGAATAGAACTTTTACTTATATAGATTCTAGAAGCGTTTCAACCAAGTGGAAAAGTGCAGGTTTGGAACCCCCAGTGCCTTCTCAGCACTCGCAGCACCTTTTCCATAGTGAGATTTACTTCAGTCGTATGGAAATGCATCGGGAACACTACTTTCATTTTCAATAGTAGAGGTGAATTTTTTCTTGAATTATTCACAGAATCTGAGTGAGATTTATTTCAGAATAAAAAAAGCCAACAGAAAAATAAAAACATCCTTCGAAAGTAACCGTATATCAAATTGCGAAATGGTATACCAAAACGTTTGATCCTTCTTTTATTGGTGCAAGAACTAACACTGAGCTCTGATTATTTTTCAAAAGTTTATTTTCCATTTTATCACCATTTCATTTGTATAGCTTCTGCTTGCTTTCAGGTTTCAAAAAAACATTGTACGAAATGGCATTCTTCTTGCTGATAAAAAAAAACCTGCACATAATTTTATTACCTTGAAAATCATCATTGACTTCTGATTATATATTCCACAATTTTATTGTGTATTTCATGAAAAATCAATTTTTAACACCTGGAATCCCCGTCAAGGGTCGAAAAACCTTTTTTTGTTCTGGTTTTAATATAGACATTTATATTTCTATAAAGCTAAGCTTTCCGATTTACAAGTATTGTCTCAGCTTTGAACTTCATCGAATACTAAGAAAGATATGTAGCACTCTCTCGGAGCCCTAAAAAACAGTTACTGATCTAAAGATCCATAAATATTCGATTTATACTGTTTGAAAATAGATCCGTTCGATGCACAATGTTTTTTTTTCTATCAGAATATATAAGAACGATTTAAATATTCAATCTTTCTTCTCTGGGCAAATTCCAAATACCACCCCGATCGGGTCATACAGTTACAAACACTCCCATGTTGTGAATACAGGATCAATTTTTGCGGTAAACCGCGGTATTTATCCGTTCTGCGGTAATGGGAGTCGGTAACCGGACCGGCAAAACCGCGGTTAACGGCCGATTTTCATGCGGTTTTTATTACATGGGCTGCTTTTCTCAATCGTATAAAATGTGGTTTTTCGAGGTGTACCAGTAAGATTTTCTTATCGGATACGTAATTAAATGTGCTCTTTCTAATGAAAGAGTTTTCAACCTAAAACTCGATGTAATGTAACCCAGGAGAATCTTCCGACCGTCTGAAACGGCGCCTTAAAAGACAAGAAACGGCTAGAAAACGGTGAAATAAGGCGTCGTTTTCACCTTATTTCGCCGGAATCCGTCAGCTCGTTTTGAGGGCCGTTTTTTTAATAGAAAACAGCCATCGTTTTTCTCCGGTTTTGACATCGTAATCTGGCCTGACGGATTACGGCGCGTTTTTTAATGTTTTACACCGTTATTACGACGTTTAAGGCTGTTTACGGACCGTTTTCTTTCACCTGGGAAAGCGTTTTCGCTCCAATGCTAGCGTTGGAATCGACTTTCTGTCATTGCTTGGCTGATACTTGATAGTTTCAAACAGAATAATTCCTATGAGATTGAATATAAATATTTTATTTGTTTTAAGCACAAAATCTGAGTGGATCGAATTACTTCTACAATTTTTGTTTTCGGTCAGATTTTTGCGTCTGGTCTCCTTCAGGATCATATGAAAACAAAATATTTTATTCAAAACATCTATTTGATTGATTATTAATTGATCTATTTTTATCTCAAACATCATTCGCAAAGTTTGGAAACTTTTAACATTGCCCGCATGGCGCTTGGAGTAAGTTTATTCTTTCGTTATCCATGACGGGGACCAGGGATGAAAATCTGGCCGAAAGCAAAAGCTGTAGAAATAATTATACCGAAATAGATTTTGTGCTTAAAGCAAATATAATATTTATACTCTGTCAAATGAGAATTAATCTGTTTGAAACTATCGAATATCGGTCACAAATGACAGAAATCCGGCTCCCAGAGTAACATTGCAGCAAAAATGCTTCATATTATAACGAGTTTTAATGAAAACAGTTTTATTAGAAAGAACACATTCAATTACGTATTCGGTAAGAAAATCTTTCTGGTAAACCTCGAAGAGCTACACTTCATAAAATTGAGAAAAGCATTATTCCTAACATCATGACGCAATCGGGGCGGTATTTAGTATTTATCCATAAAACAAAACTTGAATATCTAAGTCGTTCTCATATACTCTGATATACAAAAATATTCTGTCTCGAAGGGGCCTATTTTCAAACAATATAAATCGAATATTCATGGACCTTTGGGCCAATAGCTGTTCTTAAGTCTTTCCGAGAGTGCTTCAGATCTTTCCTAGTATCCAATGAATTTTAAAATCTAAGATGATAATTGTGATTAGGGAAGCTAACTTTATCGAAATATAACTACTTGCACTAAAATCAGAACAAAACATTTTTTTGATCCTCGATGGTATTCCCAAG
The DNA here is from genome assembly GCA_905331475.1 of Rotaria socialis. NCBI lineage: Eukaryota > Metazoa > Rotifera > Eurotatoria > Philodinida > Philodinidae > Rotaria > Rotaria socialis. Next base: position 178,464 of record CAJNYU010000373.1, on the reverse strand, counting down.
GGAGAAAAGACGGATTTGGGATTTTGAAAATTCAAAAATCGAAAAATTCAAAACGTGAATGATGGAATTTCCGTCTGCATTTTTTTCTATGTGTAAGTCTCATGATCCTCAGAGTATTCTAAAATTTTCAGCGCAAATGGATGTTTCCTTCTCAAGATAATGAATGCGCAAGAAATGCTCATTTCACGGCACGGTCAGAAAATTCAGTTTTTTTTTGAAAATTCAATATTTTAAGAAGAAAACATTTGTTCGAGTTGAAACTTTTAGGATCTTCTATGAACCATGAAACCTATATATGGGAAGAATTTCAGGTCGAAAGTACGTCATTCGCAGGAGCNTACCTAGAGTTCTAGAATTCATGTACTGGGTGGTACAACCTAGTACATACAAGTACATGCCAGTACATACGAGTACATGTGAGTACATGCGAGTACATGAATTCTAGGATTCTAGGTTTTTGGGGGAGGAGGTGATAGTACAACCCAGTACATGACAGTAAAAGTGTATCCTCTGTGTCACTAGCGCAGCTTTCAGTCTCTATGTAAATTGTCCAGTAAAAGTTGTACCCGTACTTACGCAGCTATGCTAATTTGACACACCTCTTTTTTGATTGTGCAATTAGTGTATTCGCCAAGATTGAAGGAAAACAATCAGTTTAACAGAAAATATTGTCGTCCTGTCGTACACCACTCCTTTATGTTACTGTTCCTTTTCCACGCCTACTAACATATTTAGCATGTTTCGGCATCTCTAGCACCCGTTCTGCATCTTCGGCACCTTGTAGTAAAATTTAGTGCTAGGGGTCTACACTTTCCCCCTTGATTTCAATACAATCAGACGAGTCAGTTCAGAAACAATCAACCTAGAAAAAGATCATTGCTTGATAGCTGTTGGCTTTTAGGCCTTGTCCTTTTTTGGAAAAGAACATTATAGCTGGTCGGGTTTTGCATCAAAATTCTTAACATTTGTCTTTCTATAACACATTCTCAACTAAACATGATCTAACGAGCTCGATTAAACAAAATCGATTGTGGCTTAGACACGTTAATTCGTCTATATTCTGTGAAAGTATTCTGTGAAAGATGCTAAAAAATAGATTTATTATTTTCGAATTTTCTCACTACTACTAATAGTATTTTACTAGAAATTTTATGATTTTTCAATAGATTATCAAGTAGTTTAAAATAAATATAAAATAAAATGCTTAGTTTCTAAAAGAAAAATCTTCATATATTTGGATAACACCGAGAATTTTCAATGACAAAATACAAATACAACATTAAGCAAAAAAAGTTAATTTGTACAATAGAATAGCAGCCATGATTTATGTTTCGTAAGATATTTACTCTACAGGAAAGAAAATTAGATTTCATATTCGTACGAAAGCATTCATAAGTTGATTTATTTAGTGATATTTGTAACATTTTTAGATTGTAATAATGGCTGTGCGCTTTTAGTATTATTAGTATTAGTATTAGTATTAGTATGACTAGGAGAAGGCACTACTGATGATGGCGTTGGTGGTGGTGGTGGCACGATTCTTGCAGCTTTTCTTAATAGATGCCAACAAGCAGCTCGTTGTCCACCATTGATAACTTCAGTCCAATGAATTATTTCACTATGTTGTGCAATATTAGCATTACTAATGGGTGTTGTATTTTCAAAACGTAAAAATCCTAATGGTTCATCTGGCGCAATAAGATCATGATGATAAACGCCTATTTCCAGATATGATTCAGCTAATGAGACACCAGGAATGTTAAAAGACAATTCTTCATTCCATTTTGGGCTCAATGTATTACGTTTGACACTTGTTTTCTTCCTCTTCACTTTATCAGTTGGGCCTAATTGCAATGTTAAACGAACCACTGGATCTAAGAAAATTAAACGAAGCAAATAATTATACATAATAACAAAGAAAAAGTCGGTAGCCAACCAGCTTCAAGATGCATTGAAAGAGCCTTCAAATTACGTGCTTCAATTATCCCAACATTAAGCCGTTCGGCTTGTGCTAAATATGTTAATGACACTAATAATTCACCGAGATATTCATCTTCCTACGACAGAGAAAAATAAATTATCGAAACATGATTGATGTCACGCAAATAGAATTTTATTCAGATATATAATAAATGTTTCTATGAAATTAGTTTTGCGAACGAGCATCACTTTAATAAGAAAACAAAAGAAACAAACATAAGTTTTCTTTTCTTACTGCTCGTTGTTTATTAATAGTACACCATAGATCTCGACCATGAATTGTCTGTGGTGTTAAACGTATTTGTGTTTCACCAACACATTCAGGTCGACTTGAATGAGCATAACTATAGATATAAAAATATAAAGTCTTTGTTGTTCTATATAATGTTTCATTGGCAACACCGAATTTAAAATATTCATTCCAAACAGGATTTATTGTTTGTGGTTTTACGGATGTTTGCCGTAATTTTTGATCGACTGGAGGTCGAAGATGAATTTTTACATAAGGATTAGCATATTCTACACATTCAAATGGTAAACATTGAGCTAGGAGGAAAAAAATAATAATAACATGGTTCACTCTATTTATTTTCAATGTATGCATATATGTTTACCTTCAATCAAATTGACAATGAGATCATTTCGATGATCATCATACATAATTCGAATATGTAATCGATGTATGCTTTCATCTACAGTGGATAATTCTTCATTTGTTCGTTCATTAAATACAGTGCCAATATTGGCACCCGTAATGCTGCAAGTGCTATTTCTACCACATCCCGCGCCAACAAAGTATAGATCAGGCATAATAGCGCCTAATGCACCACGTAATGTCTTATTAGGAATAAAAAGAGATGATGTTTGGGGAAGAGCAGGAGGCGAGAGAAGTCCTTGTTCTGGTAAAGCAGTAGAACCTCGTGTAACATTGCCTAATTGTTTTCCAACGATAGGGAATTTTGGTATGGTATACTTAGATGATGGTGATCGAAGTAATGATTGACGACGACCTGTATTTCCAGTTTGCGATGAATTTGCTTTTGTTAATTGTCGTTTCGTTGATAATACTTGTTCTTCGGTAATATTTGTTGCTGTTGTTATTGCTGATTGTGGTGGCGGTGGTGGTGATGGTGATGATAGCTGTGATGTTGGCTGTGATGCCGTCGTGGATGATGGATCAACACATGAAATCGATTGTTCAACAATATCTGATGTACGAGGAAATAATTGAAATCGAATATTTTTTGAATTAGCTCCACCTGGTGATGAACTCTGGCCGACTGCATGTGCCTCAACGGCAGCTATTGATAAACGCGGTGCTTTAGATGTTCGTCTGCCTAAATAATGTGCTGTAACCGCTTCTGTATTAGAATCATCATAGGAATGCGAAAGACGGCCATTGTCACATTTCTTTTGTAAAAGTACACTATCTGATGCCACAGATGGGCGACACGATTGATTTGAACTTATTGATAGACGAGATAATTTTTCTGATAAAATTGATAGGCGACCGCCTGATGCAACTGATGTTCGACCTGATTGAGTTGAAGAAATTTCTTGAGTAATAACTGGTGGTTGTGGAATACGATGAACAATAGGCGCATAAATCTAAAGAATCATACGAACGATATTAAATCTATTTTTAGACGAAATCAATTAATTTTCAAATGATTTTTATTTTTTTTTAGTATAGACAAGAAATTTTTGTGTTTCCGTATATAAATTTTTGCTAACTCTTTTGTTTTGTGTTTTACTTGTCTGATTAAAATTAAGCATAGTCGAAAACTTGGCACATTATGATTGATAAACAAATATATAATCAGTTAGAATTACTCACGAGATGTTGTGGAGGTTTGAAATATGTTTTCGCATCGATATTATTAATAGCCGCATAATGACTTACAGGTCGACCGAAATAACGATGACTTGACGAAGGCACGCAACATTTACAAAAAATGATTGTTGCAATAAGAATTATGATAATAACTGATACAGCACCAATGCCAATGCCAATATATAGATCATAGTGTGTTATGAGCATGATAGCATCGCATTTATTACTTGTATAATTTGAAGAAGAAGAAGAACAACACTAAATAAAACAAACTTACAGTAGATCTAAACTGCGCATAGAAGAATTATGGCAAAAGATAGTTTCTTGATATTATTTTATACGTAGTTATTATTATTATTATACGTAGTCATGAGAGCAGGTAAAATCTTGTAATCATGTAGATGTGGATGAAAGCGCACATTGCATAGTGATTTTCTTTTACTCTCTCTCTCTCTCTCTCTCTCTCTCTCTCTTCACAGTAATGAGGTCTATGTAAGCCTACTGCTATTGTTTTGACAGATAAGAAGAAGGAGGAGGAGGAGAAGAAGAAGAAGAAGAAGAAGAAGACGAAGAAGAAGCCGAGGAAAAAGGGTGAAAAAAAGAAAGAAGAAAAAGAACGCGTGAAACTATTACCATCATCATCCGCCATGAAGACAACAAGAAATGACGATTTCAATATTCATAGTCTTTTTTTCCACCTACATTCATCCATGCATAAGAATATACCCTCGAGCTAAGAAGAAAAAAATATAAAGTAGATGTGCTATTCTATCCCGATTAAATACTCTTGATTGTAGTACTCACAGCTACCTGCCATTCTATTCATATTTCAATATGCACGAAAACACATTGGAAAAAGAAGAAAAAATTTTTATTCAACATCTATTATTACATCGAAACAATCTAGAAGAATATGCAAATAAAATATGTCGATAGAAGATCAGATTTTCTTTTTTTTTTCTTTTTAAAATGCATAGCATATTTTCATGTAGTACGACTGAACCGGCAATATTAAAGGGTAGTAGCATGAATTTTCTCTTCCTTTTTCTCTTGTCATGATCACTATATTGAAAATGTTTACAGTAAAACCTAGTACGCGAGTACAAGGAAAGAGAAAATCTTTTTTGTTCGTTTCTTTCTTTTTTTGCTTGCTATTGTTTCTGTCGTTTTTTTTAAATACTTACATATCCAAAGTATATAGAACTTGGATATTTCAATGAAGATCAAAATAATCTTGTCAGTTACTCAATGAAACGTTTTGATAGTTCTCTCGGAGGAATGCAATTACCATTATCCGTTCCATTTCTATTCGTTTCTATCACATTCGATCGATAATGGGCGTGTAAGGAAGAAGAAGTATTCTAATAAAATTGAAAAGCTACATAGAAGAAAAAATCACAAAGAAACGAGAACAAGAAGATTGTGTCTAGATTTTCTACGGCAATATCCATGATTTAATTGATGAAAGAAAGAAAAAGTCTATTAGCTATTAAAGATGAGTGTAAAAACTACAATACTATTTCATTTATTGTGTCGTGCTCAAGTAATTTGCAATTACCCGTACATAAGAGGTATTCAGCAGGACAAGAAAAGAATAATGGCAGAGACACTACTGTGCTTTTGTTGCGTAGAGAAATGACGACTAATGTATCTTAGATTCATTCAGAGTAGAACTCAGCACGAGGAAAGTATATATAGTATATAGCTCAATCATCTGCGCATAACAAAAATATGATAGAAACATTGTCGAGTAATGCAAAATGATCCATAGCTATGGCTTTCATACGAAACAAAAAGAGAACGATTTAGATGCATTCACATTATAGTGAATAGTAGAAAAAAAAGTTCTCTTGCCTGTTTCTCTTCTTCATCATCTTCGTCTGCATTTTCTTTTTGTGTAGGCACTAATCATAAAAGCCAATGCATAATTTGTTTCAAGTTATTTGGAGTTTTTTGTTCAATTAATGGATGCATGCATAGTAAATGTTCTCTATGCAATGGTTCATATTTCACATGTGTATGAGTATTCACCCGAGTTCAGAATGCATAAATAAACGATGAATAGATAAACTCAAAAAAGGAATCAAACATGATTGTTTTCTAGATCGTAGTATGTTTTTTTTCTCATCATCGATGAATATCAGAAAAAAATGAATGGTCATAAGAAAAACGATAGATTAATTGCCATAAATTTACATAGAAAATTTTTATATGATAAAACTAAAGAAGAACTCGAATTGATCGATAATGATTGATTTTGCATTGTTACTTCTTCATATTTCATTTTTGAAATTTCATATTCTTGATAATATTCATATGTTGCACAAGAGTATAAAATTTATATTCCTATTCATGTGATTATAGGTCTTCGTATCGTAGGAATTTGTGAATCGTATCTTTCTGTGCGTGTCTCCAACTGAACAACACGATATATACTTTATGCGAGTGTCTTCTATAAGAAGAACTATAAAGAATTCACATATACAACGAATGAATATATATATATATAACAAATTGTCCTATCGTCCGTTGCTCTCAACAGTCAACAAGTGGACTCATACAGTTATCTTGACTGCATCGCTGTGCTGCACTTCACTTAATTCACTTCATCTTTTTTTTTTATTCCCGGTAAAAGTGAACGGTATATGCGAATGATGGAATTCACAAAAAATGATTGAACAATCGAACGACCAACAATTATGCATACGTATGTGTCCTACCATAGAACAACGGCAAGAGAGAACTTACATAAATGTCCTTTCTGTCTCCTTCTCTCTCTTTTCCTTTGTACATGTGGTTACCTAGCATTCGATGGTGTACATACAAATGCACACATCGGATATCGTCCCACATTCATTTTCATCCATATTTCATTTCTTTTCAAACTCACAAATCTGATCATCAGCGATTATTCTTCTTCTTCTTCTTACTACTACTACTACTACTACTACTACTTCTTCTTCTACTTTTGAATACATACTTATATAAATGTATAAAAAATCATTAGTCCGTATTGAAACAGAAAATCGAAGTGATCTAAGCAATCCGGCTTTGAATGATATTATAGCAACAAATCATGTAGTAATTTCAAAGGTAAAGAAAAGTTTCTTTTAATTGTCGAGCTCATCAAAAGAAATCAAAAGAAATACCATTTATATTATTAGAATACACCTAAAGAACGATTGTCACGCGCATGTAAAGCTGCAGCATTAATGATAACTCTTGGTCTTGTTGCTATCGGCATTGTTATACTTACAGTGGCTGTTGCACGTAAGTTATTTTCTTTTATAATTCAACTAAATCAAATGATAAATGTTAACAGAGACTTAAAATAACGACTTTGTTTTTACTTTCTCATGTTATATTTATTACCTAAACTTGACATACATTTTTATTTTATTTTATACAATCAAAACCATAAAATTTTAGCGCATAAAAATTTTTATAGTCACACATCCATCCATGAAGATAAAAATTCTAACGGTTAAGTAATACGATTGAGTGTCAGTTTTGCCGAAAAATAAATTGTTCAAAGTTTAATACAATAATGAACGAGCTCTTTTCTTATGTATTTTAGACTCTCGTAATACACTTAATGGTATTATATCACGAACTGCTGAAAAAGATTTCTCAGTAAAAGCAAATAATAGTCGAACACTTTTCAAAAATCAAGAAAGTAAGTATATAATTATGCTTTATTTTCGTTCATTTATCAACACTCTTATTAAAATAGATTGGACAGCAATAACGAATGAACAAAAAGAAAATGAGTATTTACCAAAAATAACTGTCATTTTGACAAGTAATAATTTACATATGTTATCAACTGAAAATGTTCATATGTCATCATCGGGAATGAGTACAAAACAAAATGAAAATACATCTCCTGATTCACCAACGACGAAAACTCATCCACCATTGAGTACAATAGTTAATGAAGAGTCAGCTAGTTCGACTACTGCTCAAACAACAATATCGAATCGAGAATCAACTAGTTCTACTACTAGCCAAACAACAGAAGTTAATCAAGAAACATCACTAGTACTTACTAGTCAACAATTTACAAGTATGATGACGACAACGACGACGACGACGACGACAGAAAGCGAACCAACAACTATAATAGAAAGTCAAGAACATATGGAGACATTGTCAAATGCTACAACAATCATCATTGTGGAAAGTAATTCAACATTAAGTAAGAATATTTTCTCTAATCCGCCTTCTTCTCAAGTCCTTCAATCATTTTTCTTCATTTTTATATCATTTAGATGAAGATACTACAACGGCAATGTTTGAAGGCACGTCATCTACTATTTCTACGAATGATCATTTTGATATTCAATCTTCAGCAGCGACTGATAACGACGAACAGAACAGACAAGAATCGGCTAAAAATAAAAAAGCCGATGCGCCTGAAGAGGACATTAACGCCTATACTACATCATCATAATATTATCTTTTTCAAACAAGTATAGCCTATAAAAAAAAAAAATTTTCTTGTTTTAATACATAAATAGCGAATGATAATCGAAGTAGACTAAAAAAAATGTATACTTGCATAGAACATAGAAGAAGCAAATACGAATAAAAAATATAATATATGACATATATTCTATTGTTAAAAATTTAATTAAAACTCGTACAAACAATCTTTGAACTAAAAAAATAACGGCAGTTTCTAACTGAAAGTAAAAACATCTGTCTATTCCTTTTATTCGGCTAGGGAAATCAAATGAAGAGAAAAAATAAATAAATTACTAACTCGATTCAATATTCTATTAAGTCATACAAAAACAAAATGATTACAATAACAAAATGTCATCGATACAGCTTTTAAAATTCTATGCATAAAAAAACGATCTTTCACAATTTTTAATCAGATCAATAATTTAAGATAAACATCTATATATAGAAAAATGAATTATTGAATATAAACAGATGATTATTGCGTATTTTTTTAGTTTCGCGATTAGATTTGCATGTCAATAAAAAAAAAGAGGTTTCGAAATCTATAGATATTTGTTAAAAACTATCGAATTTCTTGATCATTGCATGACTTGATCAGAAGAAAAAAGATCTAAATTGAATACAAAATATACCATGTAATAAATTTCACGGAAGAAATCATTTTTTTCTTCTTTTTCTGTTTGAATAAGAGCATTTATAACAAAAAACCTTGGCAAAAAGCATCTTCAAGAAAGCTTAGAATTAAATTATAATAAATATTTGATTTGAATAGAAGATCACAATGATATATTTCTTCTCTGGTATAATACCTTTGAACAGAAAGAAGAATTTTCTTTTGTATATCAATGTCATTCTGCTAAGGCTATTCTTAATTAAGAATTGAAATTGTACGTCTTTCTCTGTACATACATATATATATATACAGTTTATACTAATACCTGGTGTTCAAATTTCATTTTTCTTTTCTTTTCTCCTAATCTAATAGTCTCAGAGTTATATTTTGTTTCTTTCTTTCTTTCATTTACTTTTTTCTTTTTACTTTATGTCTCAATGCCTAGGGAAGGAATTTTTGCAAGAAACAGGAAAGAGAGCGTGTTGATATGTAAAGTAAAAAGAGAAAACGGTAAAGCACGGCAAAAGAAGCATTTCAAAATGAAAGGATTAATTCGATAGACGAAACACGGTCTATACTTTTTTCTGGATACTACTTCACTGTACTTAGATTGACGTGTACGTACGCCGTTACTATATTTAACTGTATACAAAATTGCAATATTTACATTCTGTTGATTTCGATGGGAAAAACTCATTTTCTATAGTTTTTTTTACCATAATTATTAGACGATGAATATGGCCTTGTTCTAGTATTTCATTGCATCATCTTTCTTTTTCTTCTTTCTCCAGTCCTATTATATAATTCTTTTTTCTTGCTATAGACATTCTGTATTCTTTGACTTATGGTAGAACAGCAGAAAGAAATAACGTATATCTTCTATTATTTAGTGAATTTTCTCACTGTTGCGCACACACATCAGGGAATACACATTACGAAATGAAAGTTCAAACGGTTATCGATAAAGTTAAGAGAAAGAAATTATACAGAATAGACTGTGATTTTCTTTAGTCAAGACATAGAAAATGCTTTCATATCAGTGCGCGTTTGTCTTTTGTATTGTATGATTAGTCTTTTACATCATCGTCGTATTTAACTGACACGTCATTCGTGTCCAAGTCATTGACTACATACGTAAGTATAAATTGAGCCTTGACTTTAGGGTATTCATATTTGTGCTATAAATTCAGAATGAGTATTTGATGACAGCACATAAGTGCAGGCACCTTTATTTCTCTAGGAATAAAAGAATCATGTGAGCCTCCATTTCCAGAAAACAAAAGAAAACAAAACGAAAACACAATTTCGTAATGAAATTTTTATTAATCCGTGGCACATCTAACGAAAGCTTAAAATATTATTCAATAATTCTAACAGTGATACCTTAGGTATTCGCTGTTTTTATTTTGTCAACTATATTTCCATATATTCCAAGGTTTTTTTACGACATTATCACCATATGTTACTCCTTTTCTTTGAAGCATTACCCTGAAAAAAGAAATACATTGTAAAAAAATATTATAAAATGTGAAATCGAGAAATTTCTTTCTTTTTTTCCTCATCCTGAAAAATAAGATGTACGTGATTTTGCAGCAACAATAAAAACCGAAGCAAAAATACGCATATAAATGCTCTTTGTCCTTTAAACTTATATAAATTCTTGATATCAACTGGTATTCGAAGTCGCTTATCTATCCTTTTCCTTTTTCTTTTTCTTATTCTTACATTTCTTTTGTCTTTTCATGGTGGCAAAAAAGAAGGACTCATATTTATATTATGCAAGAGTAGAATAAAGATGAACGAAGGTCATTATATTACATTCTATGTGTCCTTCACCGTTCTCGTTATTCATTTTTGCTTTCATTAGCCTTGATTGATTAAATAGGATATGGCTCAATGGATTTACTCAATACCGTTTTTTTATATTCGATTTTATACTCGTATTTTTTTTCTTCTTTTTGTACATAATTTCTTTTCTACCATTGACCATCATTCAATCGATTTAATCTATATATATACGTATATGCCTCTATGCGTATATTCATATATAAGTCATCACTATTCATCGTCCTTTTTTTTACTTTTTAGTTTTAACTAATTATAAAAGAAAATTTTAATTTATCGAAGTTTCCTGAGGTTATAATAATACATTAAAAGTATGGCATCGAAACAAGAATTAGATAAAAAACAATTAGAAGAACAAGTTCGATTGAAAAAAATTGCTGATTCTCATCTTGAAGAAGAATATGAATATGTGACAGAACCACCCGATGGTGGATTCGGTTGGGTTATTGCAATTGCAGCAATGGTATTGTTTTGTTTTTTCTTTTCTTAGAAGATATTTCATTTTGTGATACGATAGTAATTTTTTCTCTATTCAGTTATGTAATCTTGTATGTGATGGTACTCTATTCGCTTTTGGTACGATGAAAGTGTATCTTCAACAACATTTTGGGTGTTCGGATATGGTTATTCTAATGGTTGGTTCTGTTCCTTGCGGTGTTTATTTATTAGTGGGTATGTATAATTCACCACAAGTACATCCGCATTTTATTTCATAAAATGTTTTCATTCATCTTCGTTTCACAGGTCCGATTGTATCGGGTCTAGCAAATAGATACGGATGCCGACCAATTATTATTATTGGTAGTATTGGCGCAGCAGCTTGTATGGTATTATCGACTTTTTCACCTAACGTTGGAGCGATGATTATTATCTATGGTATATTTGGTGGTGTCTTTTTCGGCATGGTTTATTTGCCGTATGTTCATTCATTGTCGTAGACAAAATAACTTGATTGAACCTTTTATTTTTTGTTTTTCGAAATTTAGATCGGTAGTAATGGTATCGTTTTATTTTGATAAAAAACGAGCAATTGCTAACGGTAAAATTTATATTTTTCTTCTTAGATTTTAATTAAAATTTATTTATTGAATTTATTAGGTTTGGTAACTGCAGGTACAGGTCTTGGTGCTCTATCGTTTGGTCCACTAGCTAATTATTTGATGAAAATATATGGTTGGCAAGCGGGTATAAGGATATTTGCTGCAATCATGCTAACATGTATTGGATTCGGATCAATTATGCGACCATTACAACCTACAAAAAGACTAATTAAACGTGAGCCTGAATCAGAGTAAGTTTTCGAAAGATAAATTTTTCAACGTTTATAAGAAGATTAATGCCATTTATATTGATATAGAATTTCTGATATGAAAAATTCGAAGGATGAAAAACAGAAAACTGTACCTTCAGAAGCAGCAGGCGAAACGAATGTTGTCAGTATTAAAATAGATATCAATTACAAGATAATTATTTTCGTTTTTTTAATCTTATTTCTAGCCATTATTATCAGCAGGTAATGCATCACCACGTATTAATAATTCAACAGCTGTATCAGGTAGCGATATTCCTCCTGTTGCCACGCTTGGAACATCGTCAAGTCCAACCGTTGGGTCGTTACGTGTTCGATCATTATCATCTTCAAGTCGTGTGTCTGCTACTAGCGGTGGACATCTTCCACATGGTGTTGCCAATCCTGAAGATGCTTCTCGGCCGTTCTATAAAAAAGATGTTCTATTTACTGGATCGAAATCTCAACTTCATCATTTATCACATACATCATTACATAATAGCAATCCCTATGTAGCATCAGTAACAAATATTCCAGCTTTAGTAGATGAAGAACAAAAGAAAGATTCTGCAGTGAAAGCATTTGCTGATATACTTAGAACAATGACTGACTTTTCAATATTAAAGAATAAACAATTATTATTAATTTGTATTGGAAATATATTTTCTATGCTTGGCTATTATTTACCAATAATGTGTCTTGTTTCATATGCATCTGAAGATCATAAAGTTGATCTAACAAAAGCTTCGTTTTTATTAACAATCTTCGGTATGTAAACGGAAAAAAAGAAAAAAATTGAAAGCAAAATTACTTACGCCCTGAATACATTTTTAGGAGCTTTTAATACATTGGGTCGATTTGCTGGTGGACCTATTGCTATGATACCACATTTAAGTGCATTACGTGTTCATAATGCACTTTTATTTACTGCTGGTGTTTTAACAGTTTTAGCTGCTTATACATACAACTTTACATCATGTGCTGTTTATGCTGCTCTATGCGGGTTCGCTATTGGTAATGAAAATATTGATAAATAGAATAACATAATTGATCTATTATTTGTTTCTTTTAGCACCACATATGTCTTTATTACCGAGTGTCATTTGTGATTGTGTGGGTCTTGAGCGATATACAACAGCATTTGGTGTTCTATTTTTATTTCGTGGTGTAACATCAATTATTGGTCCTCCTGCTGCTGGTCTGTAATCAAATGATTGCTATTGTATAAAATTATTTCTTCTTGTTTTTTTTTTGTTATTTTATAGGTTTTCTTAAAGATTATACTAAAAAATATGATCTAGCATTTGTGATTGGTGGAGCAATGATAATAATCGCTTCATTCTTTCATATGTGTATTGTATGTGTTAAACCCGATCAAGAAGTTGACACAGTTGAAAGCAAGAACAATGAAGAAGCTACACAAAAAAATAAACTTGATGTTTGAAAGTTGCTCATTTATCTTTATACTTTTAATTTGTCTTTCAAATATTTCTTTCTTTCTTTTCTTTGTCCTTTCTTGAGTGAGAATGACTTCGTACTAGCCAATTTTTTTCTTTATTATCAATTAATTTAAGCTTGCTCCGGGGGGGGGGGGGGGGGGGGGGGGGGGGGGGGGGGGGGGGGGGGGGGGGGGGGGGGGGGGGGGGGGGGGGGGGGGGNCCCCCCCCCCCCCCATTCTTTTTCAACACTGTGATACCCTTCCCTTTTTGTCTTGTTTCTGTAGTCTGTTAAATGGTTTTTTTCTGGATCTCAGGTTATTAATAAATAAAGATAAGACTTCATTGTTATTATTTTGAGAAAGAAAAAGAGGAATTAACAATAGTTCAGTGCTAAATATATAAATATATATGTTCAAACAGATTGAAATATTTATTTATGCCGACACTTTTTAAGCGAGAGTCCATAAAACCATCACGGATTGGAAACACTCGATAAAATTATTTTTTTGATTTTATTAGCGCATTCGACACTTCCATGTGTGAAACTAGTAACCTGAAAATTTTAGCTTTGATATCATTCCTATGAAAAGCTACATAAGGACGACTTTGAGCACTATCGCATTTTTTCGAGAAAAATACAGTGAAAATTGTTCGATCCATTTATGTCTGTTTGTGCTTCAATAGATCATCCAAATCTTTCAATGAATAGGCGTTAAAAGATAGTGGGTTTGTAGAACTTTTGATTCTGCACCAAAACCATAGAAACCTATTGAAAACAAGAGAGTATACTGGGCTCTAAAAATGTCTAGCATTGCTTTTCATCTAGTGAATATCCTATTGAAAACCCATCCNGGGCTCTAAAAATGTCTAGCATTGCTTTTCATCTAGTGAATATCCTATTGAAAACCAATCCTGGAAGCTATCTATTGTTCATTCGTCCATGGAAATATTAGTCTCAGAGAAATTACAACTTCATTCCGAAGATAATGCCAGAGATAATCCTTTCGAAAAAGAAACAAAAATTTTCGACCTCGATATCTGCCAGAGGGAAGTATAGAAATAACGGAATAACGAAAAATTTCGAAAGAATTTTATTTTCTTATAATTAAATAGTAATTATTTCAATAAATAGAGGTTCAAAAGCTGATCACAATCATATACTCTAATCCTAATATTTATCGTTATATATGACGATAAGTAATCTATTCTCATACTAAATTGTTTGCTAAATGTGTTGCAGATATTGCATGGAGAACTGATTTTTATCGTATAATAATCAATTATGTTAGGATTAGAGTATATGATTGTGATCAGCTTTTGAACCTCTATTGTTTGAAATAATTACTATTTAATTATAAGAAAAAAAAATTCTTTCAAAATTTTTCGTTATTCCGTTATTTCTATACTCCCCTTAGTTAGATATGGAAGTCGAAAATTTTTTTTTCTTTTTCGAAAGGATTATCTCTTGCATTATCTTCGGAATGATGTTGTAATTTCTCTGAGACTAATATTTCCATGGACGAATGACCAATAGATAGCTTCCAGGATTGGTTTTCAATAGGATATTCACTAGATGAAAAGCAATGCTAGACATTTTTAGAGTCCAGTATACCCTCTTGTTTTCAATAGGTTTCTATGGTTTTGGTGCAGAATCAAAAGTTCTACAAACCCACTATCTTTTAACGTCTATTCATTGAAAGATTTGGATGATCTATTGAAGCACAAACAGACATAAATGGATCGAACAATTTTCACTGTTTTTTTCTCGAAAAAATCCGATAGTGCTCAAAGTCGTCCTTATGTAGCTTTTCATAGGAACGATATTAGAAGCTAAAATTTTCAGGTTACTAGTTTCACACATGGAAGTGTCGAATGTGCTAATAAAATCAAAAAAATAATTTTATCGAGTGCTTTGTATGCTGGGGACATCCTCGATGCTCTCATGGATTCTCTCTTAACTAATAGATACAATAGACGTTGTTACAGCCATATTATTTGCTCTCTTCTTTTCCCTATGATTCTCATTTGCTATTATTGGTATTTCAATTAATGCTGTATCAACTGTTGGTTCAGTTTGGTTCGGATTTCGTCGAATTATTTTTTTCAATACCGGCGGTCGACTAGGTAAACATTGTGTAAATAGTTTAATAAATTCTCGACGAAAATCTTGTCCACTCAATGTATATAATATAAAATTCATTGCATGTTTTGTGTACCATAATGCTTCACATACTTCAACAATTAGCTGTACATGTGATGGTTGACCACCGCCAAAGAGTTCACTCAGACTGTCTGTTTTTTCATCTCGTTTCAAACGTTTTGATTGAATTATTTTATTTGCACATATAAATATCACTGACGGACATGTTAAACCAATAAATGCTAATGTAACGGATAACAACATTATTGTTAATCGTTGATGACGACGATGTGCACGTTTACGATGTTGTCGCATTTGGCGATTTTTATGCATCGTATAGACAATAATACCAATGTTAGATGAACAAATGAGTAAAAATGGCATAACAGCAACGAATAATATATCAAATATAGGTATATAAATACGAAAAAAACGTTCGTAACCGTTACTCGGTATACATATAAATATGGATGTTGTTTTCTCTTGGAATGCATCTAAAGAATCCATAGGTTCGGAGAAAGTATTATTCGTATCATTCATATTCATTGTATCGTTTGAAAAATCATATTGATCGTAGTTTGAATTTGTTCCGTGAGGCGTGAATTTTGTTGTTAGGCCTAATGAATTATAAAACAATAAAATATTTAAATTTGTCAATATCTATTAACGTAAATATAATTAGTATACGATTAATCAAGTACAGCTTTTAATGGGGATGAATTCAGTGTGGGATTACGGGAAAAAAAGCAGTATGAATAAATGCAACTGCTAATAATAAAATAAAAATAGTAACATGCAATTTAGTCATGCACATGTTTAATATACTCTTGACAATATTTTACTGTGACTCAAATTTATCAAAGATAGATATTTGAGAAAGTTGTTTTTTTTTATTTCAATAAGAGCGGCATAAATTAATTAAGTAACAAGAGAATATAATTGATTGTCGGGTGCATTTTGACTTCATGTTACAATTGAGAATAGGCCTTGATGTGAGGAAAAATAATTTATCATACAATCATTTAATAAAGAAGAGTATGTTGGTTCTCACAACATTTTTCTAGACATCAAGACAGTTCCCAAAAATGCAAAAAGCGACTGTGTTTGATTGAAAATTCATCTTCTTACTTGTCAACAGTCTCATTAGTCATCGAATACTTCATGAAATGTGTGAAATGATAATAAATATATGGTTCTCAAAATAATTGAATTTCTTCCTTGTCAAAAAATAAGAAACCAAGTTCAACCATATAGAAAAGTAATTTAACTGAATCTGTGTGTAAATTAAATAGCTCGAGAAAATTATGCTTGTTTTCGGTAAAAATTTTCGAACGTTTAAATAACTATTGAAAGCACCCCTATGGGCATAATATCAGATCACAACTTTTTGTTTTGATTTTTCCGGAAATATTTTCCTCTCAATAGAAATTTTATTATGACGGCTAGATCTCTTCATCAATTGACCGTAGAGCCGAATGTTTTTCACGCTTTCTTTCTATTCTATCAAGATCTAGTCGGTGTCATCATATGAAATCGAACGACATCCGACTCTTGAAGATATTTTCTCATAAGTTATCATTGATGTTTAAAAGTCAGCACTTGGCTTCAGATTTTTATGCACGAAATTTAATATTCTAAAATGTCATTATCTATGATATTCCGAAAGGACAACACCAATGAGATTGAATTAATTTTTAAATTAAAATTTTCTTTTTTGTTAACAAGATTAGCAGAATCTCAATTCAATGTAGTGAATAACAAAAGCTGCAATCTATTTTTGTTTTTGTGCTTCCTGTTCAACATATCGGTTTTTATCGTCTTATTCGAACAAAGACAGCTACGAAGAATAAAATGTAATCTTATCAAATATTTCATTAAGATGCTTTTCGAAATTTCTATTATTTGAACAAATCGATTTTCTTCTATAATATGCAGATTTAATTGCAAGCCTTTTCATCGAAGTGTATAATCAGATATTACTTTCAAAAATTTCTTTTTGCTATGCTCTCTATATTATGAAAAAAAAAATGTTATTTTCAAAACATCTGAATACCTCCTTTCTTTCTCATATTATGTTTTGGTATATATACGTATATAACATGATTTTCTGAAATACTATGTGTTTTCCATTTAATAAATTATATATGCTCCTTAACATAATCGAACTAATCAAACTTATTTTAACAGAATGTAAATATGTTCTTACCAAGTATAAAGAAATAATACAGATTGCATAGTAGAACAACAGCAATTAGTATGCTTGTCGAACAAAAAACTCGATTAACAGATGAACTATGTCGTCTATATCGACTTGTTACTATTAAATATCGATCAATACTGACAATAACTAAAATCCATGATGCCATATGTGCAAGTGCCGATGAAAAAAATGTTAATATACGACATATCCATTTTGATGTATTAAATATAGGTGTAACACGAAATAGTTTATAAACATGTTTGCTTGAACGCATCACGATAAATAGTATATCAATAACAGCGAGCACAGCCAAATATTGACATGTTGAATTTTTCAAAAATTTTTTACTTAATAAAACACGTAAGCATAATGCATTGCCGATGGTACCCCACACGAGTAGACATGGATAAAAAATACGAACAAGAAAAAATCTTAAATCAAACGATGATAATGTTTGTTCGATTTGTTGGACATCATCATTATTAAAAGAGAAGCTATTGTTCATGCTGATAATTACTTGATCATAACCAAATGAGATGAAAATGTGTATTAAGATAATCTAAACTATAAAATAGCAGGTTCTCATTTTCGGAAGTAAAATTTAGGATGTAAAAAAACAACAACGTCTATTAATAATAAATATAAACAAATTCCAGATCATTTTCCTTCTCATTTTTACATACTAGTTTATATGTTTATTTAATCGTAAAATCGATTTTTCATACGGCCTCTGTAAGAAACAAATTATAAGTGCAACAATAAAAAACTTTGCCCTACTTGAACAACGACGTAATTTTTAATCAAAGATCAGCCTATAGAACTAAAGATAATTTGTCTCGATTTGTTTTAACTCTCATTACAGTACATGTTTTCTTTTCTTTTTAGGAAAAAATTTAAAAAAATGGCGAGCAACACAAAGACATTTATATCATGCATCATCGTTTACGCGCAAATAAAAAAACACAAGGAAATACTTCAGATGTCGATTTTTCTTCATCTCTCTCTTGCTCTCTCTCTCTCTCTCTTTCCCTGTCTTCGCTCGTTGTTTTCATCATAAACATAGAAAATAAGGAAAAAAAAGAGAGAGAATGACGTGTATTGCAAAGAGGAAGCTTCAAGATAAAAGTTGATGCGCCATAAGAAATCTCGTTCAAAATGAAAAGTCGTTATTAACAAATATATAATCAAATAAGAGATAATAGTAAGAAGAAAAACCTCTCAGAAACTCATTTTTCAACAGAGAGAAGTAAAGAAAAATTTACACTTGATTGATATGAGAAAAAAAGTTTATATGGTTATTTAAATAACATGAAATTTTATATCAATAAATTTAATAATGTTTATTTTATTTTTCTCATTGTCTATCCGTTTGAATAAAATACAGAACTGTCACTTGATTAAAAAAAAGAGATTTGTTATAGACGAATGTTATCCTCTATAATCATGCTTCTTAGAGGCGGTATTCTTAATTGACATAGTATGTGTGCTGACTGCCAGCTTCTTCTTTTTACATTGTTCAATTATATGAAAATATTCGACCAGCGAATTATTAGTTTCTCGATATAAATTATTCTTTCTAATGTAAATTACTATACTCATAGATATATATAAAAAAAAGAAGGAAATTGTTCTTTTCTATTTACATGTGATTCGGAAGAAGAAAAGTCTTTTTTCCCAGATTGTCACATGCTTCTTTTATATTGATGATATGAAGCCGTTGTTCTCATTTAGATCTAACAAATGTGAAAAGCGATTGACATACAATAAGAATTTTCATTTATCCATTCAATTAATCTAATTTTATTCGTAACTATTACTCGTTTCAGCTAATAATAGTTCAAGCATAACTCATGCTCAAACTTAGTTATAAACTTCCTGAACACGTACGAGCTTAAATTGAATGATCCAGCCATGTCAAAGTTCTGAAGAGATTTTTCCACAAACGAGTATCACTCAACTCTTTTCTATGTTTGTGTCTTCTAATAAATTTACTCATCTAACATAAAAATCGAATATAATATAACATTTATATTTGATGAGTTTTTTATTATTAGAATCGAATAAAACAAACTCACTCGTGCAAATTCATTTATAGATTTGCGTGATTGAAAAAGTAAATAAACAGATAGATTAGTCTTGACTACTGATGTCTCTTCTTCTTATTGTAGAAGTTATATTTTCTTTTCAGCATTTTTCTTTCATTCTAAAACACTTGTCAGTAAAACTACACCATTGATTATAAGAAAGCTCACAAAACAAAAAAAAAGACTACAACAGAAGGAAAAAGGAGGAGTAGCGGAGGCGGAACAGAGAAGAAAAAAACTGCCGAGAAAAAGAAATAATGATAATGACGTTGATTAGAGTCCAAAACGACAGGCCAACAACAATTGATGATTTTAAGTAGTAGTTATGATTATGATCATTAACTTTTGTAAAAGATTCTGGTCCATTGAATATTTTCATTTTTTTCTTTTGAGTCAAGAGGTTCAATGTACTTTTTTCGTAGTAAAAAGAACTCCTCAATGAGAAATAACCTATGAATCTCTAAGTATTTATCTATTTAACTTTAATGAATTTTCATAGCCCTAGACCAGGCAAAAAGATGGATCTTTAAAATGCAAATATTCATATTGATACTAGCAGAATGACTTAATATTTATTGAACTAAGAATGATGCATCTTGAGGAACTTATAACAGCGAGTGACTTTTTCACTTAAGTTCGACCGTATTAGCTTTTTGCATTTATAGAATGTTATTGTCATAATGGAATTTGAGTATATTCAATCGAACATACTATTTAAATGCTATATTTAATTGTAACATTAAATGCACCTATTGATACTACTTAAGCCTGCTGTTTTCCTATTAAATCAATGATACCATGTTGTTCCGCATTCGTACATAACTTCCTGGTGTTTAAATATGGGATGTTTGCTATATTATTTCTTGCAAAATTTTGTTGCCTATTTTTATATTTATTTTATAATGAGTATCAATATTTATATATATTAATTAAAGGAGTAGTTGAACTATTGATAATGATGATTACCTATTGATGTTTTTGTTGAATTCATTTTTTACCATAACTTATCTCAATATCGGCATCATCGTTAGTGTAATCCATTTCATCATTAGCGTGATTATATGTTTCAACGAAGAATATTTCATCATGCATATAATAATGAAAAGTCAATTACCCGTAAAAAAACCGGAAAGCAGTGTTAAATAGTAAGCAATAGGAAAAAAAGGCAGCGCCATCAGGTAAACAATGTTTCATATATAGCGAATAGCAAACTATAATTCAATAATAACTTATTTCAGTGGTTTACCAGCAGTGGAGATAGTTGTTCGTAGCTTATTTTTTTGACAAGTCACAAAACAAAAGAAGAAATAATCTGTCAAACCGAACAACGACTGTGATAGGAGTCATTGATAAAATTAGATTAGACGTCAGAAGTCATCTAATTTTTTTATTCCCACAAGTGCAAATGTTTAGTATTTTTGACCAAAATTCGATCATGCACAATCAATATGTCAATGATTGTGAATGCAAATTTCTTCTCACGAAATGATTGACTTCGTTGTCAATCGATTCAAACAAATCTATCGTCTATATACCTTATTCTATCGTGTTCCGTATGTCATAGCTCTATGCATGCAATATTAGTCTTTGAGAACAACATAAGTTTCGAACAAAATTGTTTTTATTTTGATTATGAGATTCTTAAAGAAAATTATTAGTGATTCTAAATTACAATGAACAATAATTCTATGAAAAGAAAAGAAAAAAAACTTCAAATAAGCTCATTGTTAAAAAGTTGTCGATTTTGATTTAGATTACCAAATAATTTCATGTCATTTTGCCAAGTTCAAATTTTTTAAATAATTCACTAGCTGTAAATATTAATGAATCAAGAATGCTTGCCACTGTAAATGAACCACCAACAACAGCACATATCGATGTTATAAATGCATAAAATTTTTGTCGACGTTCAGTATATTTCACTGTTATTGGCTAAACGATCAATAGAAAAAATATTTTAAAAAAACCTGTTTATGAATCAATATAATTTTTTTTTTCTTACTATTATATCATAACGAAACCATATGGCTGGTACCATGCCATGCTGATGAGGAGTATATTCCTTTAAAGAAAGAAAAACATTGTTGAAGGAAGGTACTTAACACACTTAATGTAAGTATTATACGCTCTATTGAATAGAAAAAAATTCGTTCATTACGTATATGCATGTAATAATTTTTATTAATGTCAAAACTCTTCTTCTATCTATGAGAATATGACATGATTGCATTTGACCTTCGTATAGAGTTAACCGTGATGATGATCACTCCAGATAAAAATAGAGTAAAAGAGCTTTGCTTGTTCTGTGTTCGATTATTACACTGCTCAATTAAGCCAGAGATGGGGTGTAGTAGTAATCATAGAGAAAGTAGGTATGGATCATGACTATTTTCTTTATCAACATGATTGGAAGTCAGGAATTAGAATTTATTTGTCCGAAAAATACTGAAAACAAGCAGTTATTGTTTATGCTTTGAATTTAATTATATTCTTTTTTGCATTTCCTCTTGTTTTTTTGTTAAACTGTAGTACTACTGATGAAGAATCGACATACGCGTTGATTATACACAATGGACTTTTTTACTCAATATACATATCATTAAAAAAATAAGCGATGCAACCCAGAATAATGTACTCTATTATTTTATCTTTGCTCGAAGGAGCTTTCGGTACTTGTAAGGAAACCTGATGAATGATGTAGATAAGGACTTTCTCAAAAATATTTTCATTTTTACTTCTAAAGTAGGAAGCAGCTCGATATAAATTAGCTATATTAGATAATGGCTTCTTGTTTGTTTTGTTCCTGAAGTATCAGCCCGTGTTGTTCTTTAAAGCATTTCCTTTTTTGCTTAAGGTCATGCTAAGTTCAATACTAGGTCGGTCTTATCCACAAGTTTATTTCGACCAGCTCGGATAAAAAGAAATAACCGTTGAAAATATTTAACATCAAAGTTAGTTTCAGAGAAAAAAGCATAATACCTTTCTACACGAATAAAATTTCTAGAAAAATCAAGTGCATCAGGAACATCAACAGTAATAGAAATTTGTATTCCATTTAGGTGACTTCCTTTTTAATGGCATAGCAAAATGGAAAATGTTTTTACAAGCTAATATTTTCATTTAATATCTTGCAAAGTGTAATATCATTAGTTTAAATAATTATAAATTTTCTTCTTCGTGTTTCCAAACAACTTAGATTTTGCATTTATGCAGACTAAAAAAATAATCATGGCATTTTATCGCCTTATATAATTTAATGAGAGAGAAGATTATATTTTACTATCATTTTCTCTCTCACAAAGTTGAAGTACCGGTGAAGTTTAATCTTACGCAAGATATGAGTAAGAGAAAAGTGAAATAAAACTTTCTTGACATGACTCTATTAAATTTGCTGATTTTCACATCAAATCTTACGAATTTTATTCTTTTTCAACTGGTTGTTTTTGTTGGACGCTTAAAAATCTTTTTAAAAAAATGATATGATTATTTTATGAATTAAGCTTTTATCATGTGTTTCATAATTAAAGAAGCTTGCAAGATATGCTCATGCAATATGGCATTAAAAAAGTCTTTATCTAACGATTTTAATCTCGTTTTACTCGAATGTAACAAAGTCAGGAAATTTGCTGAGCAAAAGAGAATTCAAATACTTTCAACGATTTGACGAACAACATAAGTTGTTCGATTTTAAACCTCCAAATTGGTGCAATTTTACTCTTTAAATCAATTCAAGTCACAATGATATTTTCTTCGTGCAATATTTAAGAGTATCATAAATTATGTTAATTTTGATGAGAACTGTTTTTAAAATGTCTCTATATACCCGAAGGATCTTTCATAAATATTTTGTTTTTATTGACACACTTAAAATTTCATAAATTTATAAAGCATCGTTCTAAGTAATGATGGAATATTTTGTATTTTATTAGCAAGTAATTTGCGACTTATCTACAAGTCGAATTTATGATTTGATGGTTTATTGCAACCAAATCATTTTATTAACAGAAAAGCATGCTATTAGATTCACATACACGGCAAACATACGTGAGCAAATAAACCTGATAGACTGCTGATTATTCAGGGTTGGTTAAAAATTCTAATCGCTTTATAAACAGTTAATTATCTTTCTTTACATATTGAAAATGGCTGTCGTTACACGTTTTCTAAAAATCAATTTGATTGACTTGTAAATCTTAATTGACTTCTTAATGAACTAGTTTTTCGACAATCAATGTTTTACGGAATAAAATGATTTTTAAAATGCCTTAGAGTGATGATAAACATCCTTAAAATGTTAACAATTGAAAATAATTTTGCTTTTTACTTTTGATTGTTGAACACGGACGAGTTTTCATTCAGCAATAACTGTTAACAGCAAGAAAACTGATCTATTATACGCTGCATTGGATAAGTATATCCCCAATTTCTTTTCAATAATGAAGAAGCAATTGAAAAAGCTATGCTCATTGAAAAAGAAATTAATATAGCATTTTCTACTACTCGACAAATGCTATCGAACCATATGAAACTATTAAACACACAACTTTTTTATTCCGATTTTGAATTACTCTCACTTTAGAATAAGATATAATTTTTGTATTATTTATATAAAAACTCGAGTGTCTACTATTTCTGAAAACTATTTATTATTGTTTCGAGTCATATGGACCTCAGTTAATTCATTTGTTGTCAAAATCTATAAAAAATAAAATCTTACAACGCTAATATGTCACTAATAATAAGTCACAAGAATTAATTTAGATGGAGAATACACATCAAACTCAATTTTAAAGAAAATTTAAAACCAAAGTGACTTGATATAGATGCTTTATAGCGATGCAACACATCGTCTATATGTATTAATCTTCGCAAAGCTCATTGTAAACGTCATCAAATTTATATTAACTAATGAAAAAAGAAAATCCTTCATTCACTTTTATACGGCAGAAAAACAAAGAACATACAATATAAAACAATCCATAAGAAAAAATGTTGTACATAATTATGAAATTTAAAATAAAAGTACGAACGAAGTACTACTATGTATTCTTGTCTCTCACATTATTAAACTCAGTACCAACGAGACAGCAACGTGATGGCATGACAACAGAACGGAACAGAAGGATAGTCTCCCTCTGGTGGAATCAAATCAACGTCTTCTGCTTTCCGGGCAGCTGTACTGCCACTATACTATAAAGGAACGTGTATTATTCATTTGTTCCGTATTATGATCGACGGGGAACACTTCGGTCATAACATGAGATTGATGAGTCAGTGTTGTGTGCTGCTTCCCGGCTAGTGCACCATTTGTTAGAATCTTCTTCTTTATTTCGTCTTATTATTATTATTATTATTACATTCTCACAAAAAAGTAATCCCCCTTACTTTAAATGTTAACACGCACTTAAATAGAACAGATACGAGAAGAAGTATGGAACGATTGTAAACGTGATAGAATGAAACTGAGAGACCATACTTATGACAGGACAGATGTCTCCTGATATAACAAAGACAATGATTGAACTGTATACTCGGATAGAAACAAAGAATAACGTATTATTTTTCAATAGTAAAAAATGAAAGAAATATGAAAGGATTGAGTCCTTGAAGTTCCCTGTGATTGCATCAAAAAGAAAAACTCACTAAGGTTTTTTCAAAACTGAATGAAGCCGTTTGTATTACGATAGAGAAATATCGATTCATCTTGTTTCCACTGTTCAATTGATTTCTTATCGGAAATTAGTGCATCGTAGATTATTGATTATAATCATGGAAAGAATCGGCAATTTTTTTCTATACTAGTCTTTCCGATAACCGGTTTTCTGCATCAATAATTTTTTATCTAGATTATAGAGAAGATTAGATCGTTTAAAAATAGTACAGCTTTTTCTATTTCAAATAATTGATTTTTTTTTATAGAGAGCAAATCTATTTCTAATTTCTATTTGATAGAAAAGATTCACATCGACATTTCAATTTGACAGATAATATTATTTCAATTAAAGTTTAGTTCTTTAGTACACAGAAAATATGATTGGCTTAAAAAGTACATAATACGTTTTATAGTTTGAGTGGATTTAAAATAGCTTCGGGCGAATCCTTTTAATCTAAAACAACAGCATGTGAAGATTTGGGAAAAAATTCTTTGATAATATGCAGAATAAATAGAGTCGGACAGTTCAAACTTCATTTATTTTTCATAAGAAAATAAATTATTCTTTGGGAAAGAGCTCTCTTTAATAATTCAATCGGCGTTTAGCTTTGCGTAACATTTTTGAGCATGAATTGAATTCAATAAATTTTCTGGTCAAAACAAAACTCTAAGATAATAAATTTAAAGTAAAGTCATTGCTCATTGTCATAAATGTAATTATTGTAAAGGATGAATAGGCAATTGTGAAATACATTAAAAAATAAAGAAATTCATTGACTAACCCGATAGAAAAATGTGAATTGATATGGATATCGACGTAATCCACGAAGATTTTCATATATAGTAGGTACGATCTTCATTAAATAATCATGTGAAGCATCATTCGGTCGGTTTGTATTATTAAAGCGTCTCAATGGATGGAATGCTCTACGATTTGGAATTTGTCGAAACCCCTTTTAAAGTAGAGAACAGAAAAATTCTTCATTTCAATTTACATTTCAAGTCAACAAACTTTAATTGAATCTCCAAACGTTAAGTCATGTATCACATGTTTCATATCAGCATTTGCAGGTTGCATTGCAGCGGAATGTGTTGATATATGGAAATTACCCGGTACACGAGCTATTTTAAATGTAGCATTAATACGACAACCAGCACCACTGTTGTCGGGTGTTCTTACAGTATTTTCAAGAAATCCGACTTCGTGTCGACCAAGATCATCTTGTATATCAATACCAAGAACTAAATTAAAATTTTCTATTCATATCATCGAACTAGAAAATCGTTCATTTTTTATGTTTCATTCTTACATGGACAATTGATTCCTAATACCGTAACATCAAGATGTACTGGTATTCGATCAGCTATTCCAGACTCTGGTACATCAACAAATAATTCACTAACACTAGACCAAAGAAAGAATATTAACGGTGAAGAGTGTCGTTTACAACAATTTGATTTCTTACACGTCAGGTGTAATAAAATAATAGAGTTCAATAAGAAGTAATGTTGAAATAAATGTGATACAAATAAGTGATATCGCAGCACCTGTAGTTGTTGGTTGTGTGAGATCTTTAGGAATTTTACGATAAATATCAAATCTGAAGTAAAAGAAGTAAATTTTCAATAAATTTAACTTCGATTTAGTCCTATTTACCTTCGTATATCGAACTGCATGTTCGATCAATCAGATCTAAAATAGGGCGAAACTAATGAAAAGAGATGTTTCGTAAGTATATATAAAATGAGAGAAATGAACAAGACAAAAAAAATACATATATTCTGTCTCTTGTTCTATTCTACATGACTAAAATACGTTCAATTAATAGTTGAGAATTGATTCTGATTTATTATTAGATACGAGCATATTGGGATTCTCCATGTATGATCGAAATGCTTGAAGGAATAATGCACTTGATTGAGGATCACATGCACGCGAATCATAGGATAATGTAACAGTCAATTGATTTTCAGTTTTAAAGTCTTCACCACTATATTTGAGTAGGTTTTGACCAACAGCCAATATGCCAATTTGTGGTGGATTGATAACAGCAGAAAATGAACGAATACCAAACATGCCTAAATTTGATATTGTAAATGAGCCACCTTGAAATTCATTGAGTTTTAATTTTCCTTCTTTAGCTTTAGTAGCTAATTGTTTAACTTGTCCATTGATGTCTTGTACTGATAAACGATCAGCATTAAATACAATGGGTGTTATAAGTCCATTTTCAGTTGCTACAGCCACACTTACATCAACTGTTGATTGAAGTTTAAGACCTGTTTTATCTTCGTAGATACCATTCATTTGTGGTACTTGCTAAAAATTCGACAGAAAAACAAAGATGTATGCCCAAAAAAAAGACACTAGTGATTCTCAAAAAAATATAATACAGGACGAGTATAAGATTTCCATCAGAGAACAAGTTAGAGATAGGCTTCTATAGAAAGGTTTCGTATGTCTAATAATATATGTATTATCAAATTTGTACTGACTACCGTTGTTATTTTAATAGGTGACGCTACCTATCGATATATACTACTATATAGAAGAAGTTATTCTCCAAAAGATTTAATGTATTGTTTTGTGTAGCAAAGTATCACCAAAATACTTGTCGTTTCGAATCTAATAATTTTAGTAAAGAATATCGCCAATCAAACATTAGTAGTTTCGCTCACTTTACTCCTCATTATTGAGATGAAAGACTTTTGCAACAAAATTAAAATCAATACTTTCATAGAGTAGTGCAACAATAGTTTTTCAATTGTGTACTGTTTAGAGCGTACATATGTACATTGAGAAATATCATCTAACAGATAAGACGTATCCAAACATGAATTATTTGATCTCATATTTAGAGACAAATGTTGCTTGCAAGTAGAAATCAAGATGTGATCAACCCTAATGTAAAGAAGCTAGATGATCGATATAAATTTCCTATTAGGATTAGAATTGTGTCTCGCAGTAGTTTGAAAACTCTGTAATACTTCTTTAATGAAAACCATAAATTTTGCCAGCCCTGTTTGAAATGAAAGGGACATGGCGATGTCCTCGAACTGCAATAGATTCTCGTCTACTATCTGTGGCATAGTAGAGACATGTAGAATTTTATTTATCATTAGAGAAACGGTAGAAATAATGACAAATCAAGAGTGATAAAAAACCTAGTTTTAGAGTTTATGTCTTGGCTTACGTAGAAAAAGAGTTCTGTTTTTTTTCCTGCATCATAACAACTTGCAAAATGTGATTAAAGCACAATTACTAAACAGTAAAAGCTACTGAAAGGATGTTTTAATTTTCTAGCTTTGGCTGTTTTCAAAACGATATTTGAATTAATTTTTAGAATAACTTACTCTCAGTGCATAAGCTACAGCTTTGACGATAAAGTCATTAACAGATACTTTAGCCGTTGCTTTAGGATCACTTATCATTTGTTTACGTAATTTGAGTATTTGATCAACATTGGATGTTATACTTATGTATTGATGAGGTATATTCGTTTTTGAATATGTTAAACGTTTAGCAATTGATCGGCGAACAGAAGAAATTTCTATGTCATGAAATCGACGTCCTCCAGATTCCATAGTTTGTTTCTGTGGTGCTTCTAATTTTGTCTGTTTCGTTGGTTTTTTCTCCTCCACCACAGTGTGCGGCTTAATTTTCAGTTGATTAGTATCAATAAAATTTTGAACATCACTATAAATGAAAAAAAAATACAAACCACTATGAAATTTGTCAATGATTTCAAAGCAAAGAGTAGAACCTCTTCATAAGAACCCCATGCGGTCCAGTTCCTGATACTGCAGATGCGTCAATACCGTATTGTTCTAGAAGAGTACGTGCGGCTGGGCCAATAGCATGACTTAAGAAATAAAATAAAATATGATTAATTGGTTAAATGATAAAATTCCTACTGAGATTGAGCGACTGGTTGCTGATCAACTTTAGGTTTTTCTTTTGTTTCTACGACTTTCGATTCGGTACCCTTTCTATCCGAAGTTGTCTCTTCAATTTTTGGTATTTCAACATTTTTCCAATCATCACCTTTTTCAACTATAATTCCAATTAATTTTCCTACTTTAATATCAGTGGAATTTTCCGGCATCTAAATAAAAGCATGATGTTCTCTTATAGTAAATAACCCTAAATTGATGAATTATTTACTAAGATTTTAGCGAGAATGCCCTCTTCTTCAGTATCAAGTGTTAATGTTGTTTTGTCTGTTTGAATCTCACATAAAGCATCACCAGGATTAAATTCTTCGCCTATATTTAACAAATCAAATATTATATTAATACGTGAAATTGATCTAACCTTCTTTCTTGAGCCATCTAACAATGGTTCCTTCGCTCATCGTTGGCGAAAGAGAAGGCATTTTTAATGGTGACGATGCTAAATACGAAAAATAAATAATTAATTAAAAACCATATAATCAAGGCTACGATTTTCCATCCATACCAAGAGCTCGAACTGCTTGAAAAGTAATACGATGGTTACGACAAACATTTGTCGCAATTTGACCAAGATTACGAAACATTTGTAAAGCTAAAAAAAAAGAGTAAAATCAAAATTAATAAAACATATTTAGTTGTATATCCAGAAAAAGTAGTAAACGTAAATCAACTCATATCCCTGTCCATGTTGACGGTGAGGGTGCGAGACAGACAGGAAATTATGGAAACACAACTCGATTTTTCATTGATCAATCAAACTCATCAATATATGTAGATGGCGTTAAGCTATGACTCCATGTTCATGAATTATTATATTTGAATTGTTATAATATATAATGTGGTGAGCACGAACAAAACTCACAGAACATATTTTATTTTACAATTAATTAGAAAAGCATTAAGAAAAATCAAATACGCTTGTTTAAAATTTCAAATGTCGTATGTATTTTGTAACTGATACAAATATTGTTAACCACAAAACTCTCATATCTAAACATAAAAACTCTTCTCAATTCGTCAGATGATAAATTTTCCTTTTATCAACTTAGTAAACGAGAGACAGTTTGAGCGAATGTAAAATAGACATGTCTAACTGTTTAACTAATTGTGCTATTAAAGAAGTCGAGATAACAACGAAGGTTTATCACTCACAAAGTTGTTTGTATTCAATCGAGCAATGTCTGAACAATTTCTCATCGATCAGTCAGTCAGCCAACCAACAAAACAAAATTTTTCCGTTGAACACAATCGAAGTGCTCTTTTTAAATCTTGGACGATCCTCTTTTCAGGCCTCTCAATTTATGAAAACCTTGAAGCTCAAGTGTTTTCCAGGAAAATTTTGATCGTTACTTTGATTGATGTTTTGTGAAGAAAAATATCACCTTAATGAAAAAATAATCTGCTTTCTTTCGCATGCGCCAATGACAGCATGAGAAATAAATACCACACGAAAAAGGAAAGAATAAAGCAAACGAAAACTTGGTAGCATATTCAGAACAGAAAGAGCAGTTGTTTCATTTGAGTATCAGTAGGCAACATAAAAGTTATGCAATTTCAATGATCGTGTCCTAGCTGCTATATCTCTTTTTCCATTTTTCAGTATGATGAGTAGACTCGAACTGATTCGAAATAATAATGTAAACCGAAGAAAAATATTCTAATTTTTCAACTATACTTTCGTATTTCGAAGCGTATTTCAAATTAGAAGAAAAACTAAAATAAAAATATTGTTGAATAGAAGATTTCAATTTTCGATTCAAGAGAAAAGAAACGGTCTCTTGGTTTTATCAATTTCTAATTTCCATTATTCTAATTCCAATCATTTTTTTTTCAGCTTTTACTGTTTCATTTGTTGAAGTCAGGGAAAGGAATTCTCTTTCTCCTAGAGAATAACACTGTCAATACAATTGTTTTAGATCCTAAGTACATAATGTATACACTTTCTCACAAATCAAATTATGTCCACATTCCCAGAAAGAGAATGTAAACCATCGAAAAGTGTCTGAAGTGTGATTTTGATTTATTATTCATCGTTACTATGAAACCAAAAAGTCAATTGAAATATTCTAACCGATCACTTATCGTATCGATTGTCAATTAGAGTGATAATCAAGAGTCTTCTTTCGAACCCCTTTATTTTCATCTGCTATTATGGTTTTTGTTTTTGCGACATCTCTAAAAACAAAAAGAGTTCTACTATAACTCTTCCATGTAGAAATGAATACATGGATTTATAATTGTCCTATTTTTAGAACTACGTCACACCAGATTATAATAACTGCCGTAAATATTCTATTCACATCTCTAATTCAATCTTCCATTGTATTAATTGAATAAAATGGGTACAGTCTCATTCTATGGTATTTCGCTGTTTTCCCTCAAGCGTCAAGATATAAAACATAGTGTTCTAGTAGAAATATACAAGTTAGATAAAGATGGAAAACAAGATCTCTAGTGATACAGATTGGCAACTTGATATAATTTTCATAGCAATATTAGGAAGTAAAAAAAATAGATTGAAAAATAATAATAGGTTTCTTGTTGATGATCATTTCCGAGAAATACGTTTTCCCATTAAACTATCATGCTTCATGTTCTGCTTTTCGGCGCTACTTTGCTATCATGTAAGATATGTGTTTATAAGAAATTCATTTTTTAATAGTTATATTTTTATTTAGATATAGTTAAAGCAATGCTAATATAACATGTTATGAATGTCATGGTTGTACATGAACGCCACCAGAAATATCGACAAATAATCATTTATGTTTTGTATGAACAATAGAAATTTTGCTCATGTCTTACATAGACTTTTCTCTTATCTTTAGCGTATTCAAATTAATTGTCTAACCATTGATATCGATGTCGTTGATCTCATGGGTGATGACTCATATACAAATTAATTACCACCAAATTGTGGTCATACACTTACGTTAGTCATTCATCAGCATGTACAATTTCTTATTATTGCTGTCATACAAATAGTTGTGATACATATGAAAATTTACTTTTGCCAGTATTTTCATCATTATCATTATTTAGAATAGACATTAGACTATTTAGTTTTTATTTACTTCAGATTTTCTATGGTTTTTTTATGATAAAAAATATCTAACAATAAAATACTCTTGTACTTCGTTGCCAATAACTTGAATAGTAACGATCGATAACAAAAAGATAATTTGAATAAATAATTTTTATTAATTACTATAATTAATCTTTTCAATTAATAAAGAAAGAAAACAAACTAGAAGATATGAACACTATCGACCGAATGAAAATCATATTTATAATAACAACAAACTCGAATATAATAGTTTCTAAAAGAAAAACTCCTCTCTAATCTATTACTGTTTTATGCAAATGTTTGGTACTATAGTGCCGTGATAAACCGATTCGCATATCTGGTAATGATATTGGTTTATTAGTAGAATAAAATGCCTGATACATTCGATCTAAAACATTGAATTTTCTTTACAAAATTTTGAAGATTGAATTGCACGAATTTACCGTTTGTTATCGATTGCTCAATGCAAGATATCGATGATGATGATTGTTGTGTACATTGAAAGATTCGCTAAAGAAAAGTTGAGTCACATTGACAAAAAATTCCAAAGATAAATCTCTGCATGATAAAAAAAATCTGTCCTATGCATTAAATTTATTTTCTGACATTCATGTAAGTTCCAAACACTAGGGTAAATTTTTTGATTTTAAAGGCTGACTTCGTTCTGTACCCGAAAAAACAACACATCTTTCGAAAATTCTGGTCTACTCTATGCTATTCTTATTTACCCAATTTATTTGATTCAGATTATTGTTTGATAAAGTTATATCTTTATAGATATATTTACGTTTTGATAGATCAGGTGGTAACTGAAAATCGATCGTAGTTGAACGTTCCATAGATGTTGATTCGATCTGTTGTGGTTCATGATGAACAATAACATTTGAAACATCGATTACATGAGATTCATTTGATTTTTTCTGTTTTTGTTGTTTTCTCTTCTTTTTTCTTAAATAAGTTTTCAATTGTTTCTTTAAAATACTTGATCGATGTACACGATAATTTAATGATTTTTTCTTTTTCTTTTTCTGTTTTTTCTGAGGTAATTCATTATTGATAATTAAGATATCATTTGGATACTGTGGAACTATCTGACCACTGAATTTTAGAGGAGGTGAATGAACTGGTACTGATATATCATTATTGAATAGATTTAAAGAAGATAAATAATTTTCCTGAAGATTAAGTATTGAAAATGGTTGCGTTGAAAAATAATCAGCTGAACCGAAATTTGATGAATCTGAAGAATAAATGAAGAGATTTTATCTTTTTGAATCAAATTTATATTTCAATAGCATACTTTCTATTAAGCTTTTATTTGTCATTTGAACATAATTATCTATTTGATTTAAAAGAACAGCAATCGATTTTGAAACATCCTGTTCGTAGATATTTTCTTCGATACTATTTGGAATTGTTGATAATTCATTGAAAGTTTCATTTTGGAATAGATGACAAATTCCTCAAATCATTTCAAAAGAAAAAAAATTATTCTAATATTAATTTATAGTCTTGATTTGTACATACCACATTCATCAACAGCATAGATTAATATATTCAAAATTAGTTTTGGTTCATTTTCATTATTAACATCCATATCCATCTGATATACAATTTATAGCAGAAACTGAAAATTTGTAATTGAAATTTTTGGTTAAACGACAGATGGAATGTTTCTATAAATTGTCTTACTATTTATTCGATGTAGAAAGAAAAATACCCAATATATATATATCTAAGAGATCATGTGTAAAATAGAGATTAACTTTGTGTCCGGATAGAAGATAAATTCATAGAGTCACGTGCTTAACTAAAAGTTAAATGGAATGAAAAAGAAAACGAGAACTTGCTAATAAAAATTATTAAGATATAGAGAAATGCGTTGGAATCGATTCACTTTTTGAGCTGTACAAATTGACATAAAAAATTTGATTCAAAATTGTGACAGACTCACGTTTGAAAACCATTCTAATCAGTCTATTTTATATTTGTTTTTTGAAGAATATCATCAATTCAATTATAAAATTATCACAATTCGTAATTATCATGAACATACTAGATCAGATTAGAACAGGGTTGCCACCTCTTCCGCTTTTTTTCCGCTCTTCCGTTTTTTTTCCGCTTTTTCATATAAAAGACTTTCGTTGTTTAATCGAAAACTTAACCATGCAAGAAACTAGATAACGTGATGTTAGACGAAAATTTCTTGGAAAATAATTTCCTAACGTATAATTCTATACAATTCTTGAAAAATTTTCGCTTCACATGATAGATTTTCCAATAAATTTTTCTAGTGAAACACATTTCGTGTTCATTTTGGCCTCCACTATGAAATACATTCACCTGGATTTGAAATGCCAGTGATTCTATTTCGTTCAACACTCGAACCAGTTGAACAAGCATTGCGTGATGCTAAAATGGATAAATCAAATATTAATGAAATAGTACTCGTCGGTGGTTCAACGCGTATTCCAAAAGTAAAAAAATTACTTCAAGATTTTTTTCATGGTAAAGAACTAAATAATTCGGTTAATCCAGATGAAGCGGTAGCTTATGGTGCAGCTGTTCAAGCAGCTATTTTAAAAGGTGATAAATCCGATGCAGTTAAAAATGTTCTACTGCTTGATGTTGCACCACTTTCATTGGGTATTGAAACAGCTGGTGGTGTTATGGCAGCAGTGATTAAACGTGGTACATCTATTCCATCACGACAAGCACAAACATTCACAACCTATTCAGATAATCAACCTGGTGTTGACATTAAAGTTTTTGAAGGTGAACGTAAAATGACTAAAGATAATCATTTACTTGGAAATTTTGAAATGACTGGTATTCCACCTGCACCACGTGGTGTACCACAAATTGAAGTTACATTTGATATTGGATTTGATGGCATCTTAAATGTATCTGCTGTGGAGAAATCAACTGGTCGAGAGAAAAAAATCGAAATTCGAAATGATCAAAATCGATTATCACAAGAACAAATTCAAAGTATGCTTAGCGACGCTGAAAAGTATAAGCAAGAAGATGAATTACAACATGAACGTATAGTAGCGAAAAATGCACTTGAATCATATTGTTTTAATATGAAATCAAGCATTCAGGATGATAAAATTTCATCGAAACTTTCAGTGGATGATAAAACAAAAATAAATCAAACAATTGAATCGACATTAGAATGGATAGAATTAAATCGATTGGCTGAAAAGGATGAAATTGAACATAAAATGAGAGAAATCGAAAAAATTTGTTCACCAATTATGACTAAAATTCATAACAACGATATGCCATCGGATCATAGTACATCGAAATCAAATGGTAATGGTCCAACAATTGAAGAACTTGATTAAACAAAACAGAACATATCTAATCACCAATGTTTGATCGATTTTTATTTTCTCATAGTAAACGAATATATGAAAAAATACTTACTTTTTTTATTAGAAATAAAATATTTGAAAAGAGAGTCAACGATTCTCTGACAAAATGACTGAATAGAGAATATATTTTGATGAGCAGTCTCATGATTGATATAGCTAGGTTATTTGCACTATAGACAAGCGCCTAGAACACCAATATTTGATTCACACGCTTCATATAATAAAAACTTTCAGCATGTGTTTAACTTGATCATATCTTTCAGTGGAAGGTTAGCGACGCTCACATCGTGAAACATCACACTGAAGAAAGTATGCCGGATATTGTGAAAAAACGATAAAAAAGAGCACCTACAAAACTTTGGCGGAATTAAAAATATGATCATGAAATCTTGTAAACCGCTGAGCACTTGCTGTCCCATCAGTTTAAATAGTGGGATATATGGCTCAATTTCTGAGACTACGCAGTTCGTACACAGCATTCACTTGATGATTAAGGCAATAAGCACAGGCAACTTGGATATTTTCATATAGCTGGCATCTACTAAAATAAATGTATCCAAACATAAAATTTACCAATATCAATAGGAATACATTTTATGCTCAGTATTATATTCAAGTCTGCAGTAAAACAAATGATGCTCGATAGACATTATGATTGCTCAGATGTAGTTGCATAACCTGTTCTCAAGCATCCTCACACCCACTAGAGTCCATCGGATCCGGCTCTGAAAATTTTACTGATGGGGTTTCGATTGACAGAAAAAATTGATTCATATACTATTAATTTATGAGTTATTTTTGAATTTTCGTTCGTGTTATTCAAAAAATCCTTTAATATTTGAGTTCTGGCGTTTGACTATGAGTGAGCGTTGAACTCTTTGTCTGATCAACACGTGCTAACACTCATACCCATCCTTAGAGTGATACGATAATTGAGAATGGCATACTATTTGCAGTGACGGGACTATAGGTGTAGATGAATCATCTCTCTGATGAAATAGATACGAATTTCTTCGAGTCGACTATCGTATACTGACGTCATTTGCAACATGAAAGTCTACCATTAAACATTTCGATTAATATTCAAAACGACAAAATACAAATGGCGAAATCATGTTTTAGTGATTTCTTTTCGATTGTTCTATATTTAGCAGGTGGCTGTGCATGCATGCTGTTCATTCCTTGTGTCGTGCTCGGTTCAACTGAAGCTTCTAATTATGCAAATAATCGAAGCTTTAGGAATGCACATACACATACAACGTGTCTTCTACTCAATTATACAGTGTTTAAATATAGATGCCAATCATGTGATCAAGATACATGTAGCTACTACACTTGTTTTGATGAAAATTTCGAATTCTCCTATCCTATTTCCAATCAAACAGTAGTCAGAAGTAGATTCAGCAGTATAAGCAAGAAAACTACACACAAGCAGACAGAAGTATAGTTTGATGTTCTTTAATAGTTGCACAATTCTGATTTCTTTTGTTTTTCTACCAGATTGGTCAGAATTATACTTGTTACTATACTCTAGAACAAAAAAATACTCACTGATAAAGCCATATAAATCAAAAATTTCACTAACAAAAATTACTAAAATATTCTATACTTTGCAATTTTTCCAAGAAAATCTTATGTTTTAACAACTGAATTCTATGTAAAACTGTATATTTTTATAAGTTGCTAATCGAATGTTAATCTATAAAGAAAGAAACAACTGTTCTTGTGCTTAAGTACAGATGTGAAAACATCCAGTCATAGATGATAATTCGTAACAGCGACCGAAAACGAACTGATTTCCCAAGAATGAGGCTGAGGCCGAGCTAATACAAGCTGACTTTCTGAACATTAAGTGGAACCAAACCAAACCGAAACTATTATAGTAAAACCCACTTTGTTTCGGTCTCTGACTCTCGTATAATTAAAGGATCGTTTTCAAAAGCTGAGTAAATTATGCTTACCGTATTATTCAAGTTTGAGATCTAGAAAACCAGACGCGATGATAATCCAGGTGAACATGAACTTTTAATTTTAACCGTTTCAGAATAAAAATGTCCAGACATTTTATTGAAAAATATACAAAAACATCATTCGGATTTCTGGTGATTATATTGTACAGGATAAAAGTTGAACCATTCACGAATATATCGTGAGAATATATTACCTATTAGATAAAACATAAAGATAGATATTAATTGTACTCAGCGTTTTTTGTTCTATCTGAAGATGTGATCAGAATTCATGGAACACAATAAAGTTTTCGGAATTGACAGACAGGAAGGGGGCGCATAAGGTGCCAGTTTTGGACCATCGTTTGTTTCGGTTTGTTTATAGCTCACTAGACGCAGAATTTTACGAGCAGGGTCGCCACCTCTTCCGCTTTTTTCAGCTTTTTCATATAAAAGACTTTCGTTGTTTAATCGAAAACTTAGCCATGCAAGAAACTAGATAACGTGATGTTAGACGAAAATTTCTTGGAAAATAATTTTCCTAACGTATAATTTTATACAATTCTTGAAAAATTTTCGCTTCACATGATAGATTTTCCAATAAATTTTTCTAGTGAAACACATTTCGTGTTCATTTTGGCCTCCACTATGAAATACATTCACCTGGATTTGAAATGCCAGTGAAGAAAAGAAAATTTCTTTCAAGTTCTTATTCATTTGTTAATATAATAGATGAAAGCATAGCCACATTCGACAGCTGAATGTAAAGAACAACATTATCCTCTTAGACTTGTAAAAAGCGAGCTTTATTTTTTGGATTGTACGTTTTTCGGGCCAATGTTTTAATTTGTGCCAAAAAGGAGTCGCATTCGGCGGCTATATGTGGAAAGGAATATATATTTTTTGTTCTATTACTCTGAAAAATGAGTTTCAGTTTTTTCGATTGCATCTTTTCGCATAAACTTTTAAAGTGCTGTGCCAAAAAAGAGCCGCCTTCGGTGGTATATTCTCTGCGAAAAATAGTGAACTGACAGTCGCAATACGGCCATTTCACTATCACAAAACGAACATTTTTTGGGACGATACAAACATTTTCCCTGTATGGCACTTTTAGAAAAGATGAGTAGAAAAAGAATTGACAGAAAAAATATATTTATTTTTGGACCGGAAATTGTTTATTTTTTCTTCTTGGAGTTCCAGGCCAGGTACGCCCTGATATTTTTTATGAGTTGTCTATTATGTTGTGGAACTGCGAACAAAGTAGTACTGTGAGCAATAAAACAAAGTTACTTAAACTCTTGGAAATGCGAAAGGTCAGCAAAAAGCAGCTTTCCGTTTTTTCTATTTTTGTTTTCGCTATTTTCCGTTATTTCCCGCTCTTTTTGATCAAACTTTCCGCTTTTCTCACCTGATGAGGTGGCAACCCTGTTTACGAGGCATCGTTTGATACCAAAATTAAGTTATTTTGACAGAGTCTACGAGTAGTTCTGTTCAAAATACTGAGATCCATTTTCGTATATAAAACAAACACATATATAGTATGTTCTCCGATGAGGTATTTCGAATCAAAAATTGTGTCAAATAACTGCTCACTCTCTACTCAATCTTTGGTGAGAATTTCAGCCCGAACGGTTGAAACTTCACTGTGTAGTAATGAAAAATCTATCAAGCCCATATCCCAATACAAGATCAATATTTGCATTGAGTTCGAATTCAAACTTATTCATTAAGCTCTATTCATTCTCCTGGCAAGATCATTGTGTTAAGGTAACATTATTTCTAACGCCAATATTTTGTTATTATCATCACGCTATGTAATTTTAATTCTAACTTGAGAGTTCCTTTCCGATGAGAAATTCATCCTTCATATTTCAAAATGAAATTTTTATCTGTACTAATAGATATAATTCAAAAGAATTTCTACTGAGACCAATTTTTTCATGGTTGCTTAGGCTTTTTGTAGCAGTTTAACTGATTATCAGATATACACAGACTAAACGATTATTGTCTAGAAGCGATTCATCGTTATTAAAATAAAGCAATTGTGCTTTAAGCATACTATTTGGAGAATAAAGTAATCAAATCAAAATTCAAAAGTCGTTAATACACTTGGTTTGCTTAAAATGTTGTATATAGTTCTGTACTATTCAAAGGTTCGCCATCATAAATTCCTCCAGTAACCAGCACTTTTCCATTCATTAATACGGATGCTGTGTGATCACCTCGTGCACTATTCATCCTACCAGTAATT
Organism: Rotaria socialis; assembly: GCA_905331475.1. Classification (NCBI taxonomy): domain Eukaryota; kingdom Metazoa; phylum Rotifera; class Eurotatoria; order Philodinida; family Philodinidae; genus Rotaria; species Rotaria socialis. The sequence continues at coordinate 138,317 of CAJNYU010000373.1, read as the reverse complement.
GTCCAAGTTTCTGTTGATGGGCTATACAATTCAGCAGTATCTATAGGATAATGGTCAAATCCACCAGTAACTAATACGTTTCCATTCGTTAATACGGATGATGTGTGTTTCCACCGCCTATAATTCATGCTACCAGTCATTGCCCACGTTCCTGTTGATGAATCATACAATTCAACAGTGTCTCGATTAAAATTATAATTCGACCCACCAGCAACCAATACCTTTCCATTCGTTAATACAGATGCTGTGAATTGAATTCGTGTATAATTCATGCTACCAGTAGTTGCCCAAGTCTCTGTTGATGGGTCATACAATTCACCGCTAAGTAAACGATTAACACCAATGGATCCACCGGCAACTAATACTTTTCCATTCGTTAATACGGATACTATGTGTTCAGCTCGTGCATCATTCATAGTACCGGTAGTCGTCCAAGTTTCTGTTAATGGATCGTATAATTCAGTACTATTTAGAAAATCCTGATTAATGCGCCCACCAGTGACTAAAACCTTTCCATTCGCCAAAACGGATGCGGTGTGTTCAGTTCGTGCATCACTCATACTACCAGTAGTTGCCCAAGTTTCTGTTGATGGGTCATATAATTCAGTACTATTTAGAACACCCTGATTACTAAGTCCACCAGTAACTAACACTTTTCCATTTGTTAATACACATGCTGTATGTTCAGCACGTGCATTGTTCATGTTGCCAGTGATTGTCCAAGTTTCTGTTGATGGATCGTATAATTCAGTACTATTTAGAAAACCCTGATTGTTAAGTCCACCAGTAACTAATACTTTTCCATTCGCCAATACGGATGCTGTGTGTGTTCGTCGTGCATGATTCAGACTGCCAGTTTTAGACCAATCTAAATGAAAAAATTTGACTGTCAGAGCCGACCCTTTTAGAAAACTTATTTTTCTCGCAACATATTCAGTTACTTCATTTTGTGGTACCTCAGTACGTGTGGTCTTAAAAAAAGTACTATTGATTCTCACTTCTCTAATCTATTATCAAGTGCAATTGATTATCAGGTGGTGATCGAACCTTCCTTCAATTCTATACTTTTGCATAAATACTACTATGAAAAAGTAAAAATATTTTGAAACGATACAACGCAGTAGTCTTCGTATTTTTGATAAAGAATCATATATGTGGATGACAGATAAATTAAGTTTGAATTTTTTACTTGTCGTTACATTATTTAGACGATTTAATAAACGCTTCTACTATCGATTAAAGTTGTCACAATCAAACTCTTCAGATGAAGAAAGTATGAAGAGAAACTACCACTGGATACGGCTCCATTATGTGTTTTCCAGTCGCATAATCTCCCTAATCTCTAATTTAAAAAGTGTAAGGTTATTCCTTCAACGAGACACGATTTCTTTACTGATCCATTCCGTTTCACAAGTGTAAAGAATCATTGCAAGTATTTTTTATGATGGATGAAAATCGTTTGACTTTGATCCGTTAGGAATCGACTATAATAAAGCAAAAAATCAAAGTTATCACTATTTGAACGATTATTTCGATTAAGTACAACTAGGATCTTAAAAGAAAAAAATATGATTGAAATTATTTCACTATCATCCTTACCCGCCTTCATCCAAGTGATTTAGACACTGTTTAAAATCGCTGGATCCGATTTAACTTTAGGCCAGCCTGACTCGAATCCGAAAGGTATTACTTTTACAATAATTGTTTTCCCAATAGAATTCGGAGATGACTTCGGTAATCGCCAAAACCCTTGAGAACAAGTAATCAGTGCTAAAATGAATTTTATCCTATCGGATGACCGATATTGAAATAAAGTGCATGCAAGATAAGTTGATTTACTTGTCAAGTAGAAAGAACAAGCAAAACAAACAGAATAACGAGTGAAGTAGTGACGGTAAATCATTGCTTCACTATCGCTAGTTTATAACGATAAGAAACTGTCATCATTGAAACGGGTACCAGCAGAAAGGTTACCGACTAGACCGGTTATGGCCGCTGTTGCCTATCTACATGGGACTGCCTTGTTTTCTGAAAGTGGCATATTGCTCTGAGTGAAATTCACACCATTTCATACGATCTCAGGGGCTAGTTGGATAGAAGTAAGTCTTTTGCTTTTGTTTTTCAATAAGCAATTATGCGTAAGTAACAATCGTTGTCGAACCTATCTCAAGTACTTTATTCAAGAACAAATTTAAGAAATCTTTAAAGAAATCTCCACACGTTTCAGGTTACTAGTGCATTAAGGCACTCTGAAATGTTGTGCTTTAAACGAGGGGAAAACTCTGCTCACTACCGTTTTTGTTTCTAACCAAAAAAGAAATAGAAGAGAAAGTTAATTTTTTCTTAAAAGCATACTAATCAAGGCTCCGTGTTGGGAAGAATTAAGTAAAGTTTTTTTCTTCGACTAAATACTATTTTACGGAAAAATAACAAAATTAGGAAAAAAATGACTAGCACATGGCAATAAAAAACACCATGTTTTTCAAAAAAATTTCATCTGACATGTATTCTCGAATTCCCCCAAAGTATTTGATCATAATTAATTAATTGTTTAGTAGTTTTATATCAATCGATGGTAAATGTTTACACACTTCGAGAAACTAAATAACAGTGCTCTTCGATACTAGTAGCCAAATCTATGAATGAACTAGTCAAAAGAAAAAATTTTCAGTGAATTTAGGAGACCGGATTTTAAGATTATTTTCATTGAGATACAGTGGATCTTGAAGTGCCCTTATAATTTGATGCATTTCTATAGAATCTCATTTCAACGATGCTGGGTCTTGGGGAGTCTTAAAGATTTACTAGATCTCAATCTCACTTTGTAAAACGAAATAAACCGCGAAAGTGACGAAAAGTCATCAACATGAACATTACCATTTTTTTCATTTTTTCTCTTATCATCAAGAGTGAATCACTCATGATTTAACAGTAGCATTTAGGAAGGTTAAGAAATGTTACTCCAAACTTTACCTGACTGTGGAGTAGTGGTAGTCGTTATTGTTGATCTTGATGTTGTTGTGACGGTAGCAGTGGTGATAGTGGTTTCTGACTTCTTCGGTGTAAAAATATAGAATTTTAAAACCAGAGCGAGATAGACTACAAGAATCGATAAAACGATGAAAGATATGCCAATGATTTTAACCCGCCGGTCGCTCCACCATTTGGGTGGACTATTATTTACAGTAACATTCTCAGCGTACAATTGGCTGTAATGCATAATATACTTCTCAATAAACTTAAAATTGGAAAAAATAACGAACTGTTGTTCAAACCAACTTTATATTTGTATATCACTAATAAAAGTAACAAAAGATAAGTATATAATATTATCTCCAGCACGATAAGTATCGTTATGCTCTGTGTTTTAACATAATAAATTTTACAGGTGAGGATGATAGCGCAAAACTGTGCTTCCTTCGTAAGTTGCCTCATGGATTGTGGGTTTTGCTGTTCTCCGCCCTTCAATAAAACTCACACTGTACAAGTAATGTGTCGATATGCGTCTGATTTAATTAAAATATAATTGATAGTAGATCATTCATATAGAAGCGCGAGAAATGTGCACCTATTATTTCTTTTTCTTTTGTCTTACAGTAACGTATTCTCATTATCAAATAGTTTCAAAAAATGATGTACTGTTTCTGTTCTTATTATTCGGTTGAGATAACAGAGCTGCAGCTGTATTAACATGCTGTACGATTGTTGTGGCATGCTTTAAAGTGTTTGCGTTTGCACCATCTATCTGTAATGCATTTGTTTTGAAGAACGCATACGAAGAGCACGCATGGCTAACGAAGGAGAAAAAAATGATGAAAATTTTTCGGGAAGAATATCGACCATGATCACTAATTTTGACAGGCGAAAACATAATTGAACGCAGAAAATACGATTCATAATCATGAGCATGGGATACCACTCACTAATTCCAGTTTACGAATTGTTTCAATAAATGCTTGAGATGTTGCGAACATATAGTGAGAATTGTATTGACAAGGAATATTGATACGAAAGCTTGAGATTGTGTGGTAGCACTGCCTAGAAGGTGCATTAGGCAGTGTACGATGTCGAAACGTATTAGCACTGTAAATAAAAATAAAAGCAAGACTGCGAAACTTGGGTATGCGTTTTCTTTCGATTCATGCTGACACCCACACCCACAAGTGAATGTGTCGCATTACAGCCGGATTTTCTCCGCAACTGCTACACGTAAACACGAGACAACTGTATAATGATACATATAAACGCAGTCAAAAAAAAATGAGTCCGATTGATTAATAAGTTGCGACATATTATTTGTCTGTGGTTAACGTTTGTTATTGCTTGAATTCGAGAACACTGATGGTGATGTAAACGAATTATTAGAATGGTTTACTTTCTTTTGGCGAATTACAAAAAGAAGCCGGCCACGGTACCAAATATTGGAGAATCCCTTTTCACTTATCGACGTTCTTTTTATTAAGAATCTAATTACCACTTAAGCGAGAAAATAAAGCATCAAGGAATGTAAACATATGACTGTAAAAAAAAGAGAAAAATGAAGAATAATAACAAAAACTTGAAGGAAAACGACTCATTATGATTGTAAATCTGATTCTTGCATTTCTTAGTGAATACTATTGATTGAAGAATTTTTAAATGAGTTCCTCATAACTAAGCGTAAAAATGAAATATACACTTAATTAGTTCAATAAAACTATCTGATTATCATTTACATATTACGAAGCTAGCGGTGCACTGTCAATTTTATATCTCTTCAGTAGTAGCCTAAATAGTATGGCTTCCAGATCATCAAAATGATTTAAATACGATATTTAAGGGTGTTGATGTTGTTTAGCAGAATACCCACACTCCATTTGATAAGAGATTTCCTTTTGTTTTGTTCTTATCTTCACTCACATGATTAATTTTTGTAGAGACTTGCCGGTTACATTTTAATTCTGAGGTTGTTGGTGTAGCTCAAATGAATAGTAATCGTAGTCTAATCAATATTCTATTGCTTGGCGCAGCCTTCATGGTCTTGTTCACAGCATTTCAGGCCACCGGTTTGGTCGAAGTAAGACTAAAATCATACAGATTGACTGATAAATTTATATCTCCTATAATCACTAGTAGCAAAGTGTACTTGAAGGAGTCAAGAATGAAACACTGAACGGGACTGATTTTCAAGGCAGTGGATATATTAGGTGAGTGAATATTGACGTATGCTACATAAGATTTCCTCAATATGTGTGGCTTGTTTTAAGTCGCTATTGGATATCAATTAAATTGCCTTCTATAAGAAGAAAACATACTAAATAGAGCGAGATTTTGTAATGATTCCAAAGATAAAACGATGTACTTTTTTTTTATTTTCTAACGTTTAAAATGACAAGTAACCATTTTTTGAAACAAGACTTTTAGGGTAATCATTTAACATATTTTCAATATTGTTAGCCTTGCTATTGTCTACGCGTGCGCAACGATAGCTAATATCTTGGCTCCGGCATTTGTCTTCATCTTTGGAGCACCTGTATCTATGTTCATTGGTGCATCCGCTTATTTGTAAGTGTCTACTATAGGTATTTTAATGTGTTGAACTTAATATCATTCATAGCTTGTATGTTCTTTCGTTTCTATCACCAATGATCTGGTCATTCTATCTTACCTCGGTTTTACTTGGTGTCGGTGCAGCTATACTTTGGACGGCAGAAGGTGCTTACCTGGCAGCTAATTCTGATGAACACACCACCAGTCGGAATACTGGTGTCTTTTGGGCATTGTTTCAATGCAGGTAAATCTTGTTACATGATTTTCTAATACATTTAATGGATCTTTTGGAAAAAACATAAATTCGCTTCAGTTTATTTTATATTTCAGTAGGAAGATGGTTTATTCCCTGTGAAATTTCTAACTTGTCTTGTGCTTCAGTCATAGCTCTCATGAAAAAACTTCCAAGAGTTTGGATATCAAATCTTTCAAAGCCTAAAATAAAATCACTTTCATTACTTAAAAGGTAATGGCAGTCCTGTAACATCTCACAATTTAGTTCGGGTTCTACTCCTGTAAGACTGAACCGAGGAAGTCGATCTGTTATTATCATGTATCTTTTCGTGTCAATCTATTTTGTTTGTACTCTGTTTTTATCAGTCTTCTTGGCGGTAATCTCTACGTTTATCTGTCGCTCAAAGCCGATGCCATCACGCGAACAACTCGATATCCACTATTTTTCGTCTTTTCAGTGGTATGTGCCGTGGGTTTGGTGATATATGCATGTATTATTTGGCGATGGTTAATCGAACGACGTGGACAAAAATTACAATCAGATCCTATTGAACAAAAAACAGCGCTCAGTGATGTCATTGAAACGTTTAAGATCGCTCTAAGGCTCTTAAAAACACGAAATATGCTTCTTCTATTAATTCCATTCGCCTATACAGGTATGAGATGAATTTCTTGATATTTGAAAGCTATTATCATGGCATTTTTGACACATTAGACAAGTATTCGTACCTACTTGAAGGCATATAATCCTTGTGTAAAAAAATCTTCGTACAAAATACAGAAATCGACTACAGCAAATATTCTGTATAAAGACTTTTTTTATAGGAGTTATATCACGTGTAAAAGCCCTTGTTAAATGCGTAATTGCCGACGCTAAAAACAGTCTTGCACGATAGCCATTTATCCTAATACAAATCCTAATTGAACATAACTAGAAATGCACGTGGTACATTTCTCATTACACTTTCTACATAAAGGTTTTTCACAAACATTCTTTCAAACGGTCTATGCTACTTGCATTGGACATACAATCAAATATGGAAGTAATTAAGTCATTTTTATTCATAGCTTCAAAAATGAGATTAACTTTTATAGCAACTCGAAAACGACTCATTGGTTTACATGGCGTACTTGTGGGTGTTGGCGAAATAATAGGCCAGTTTGACTTGTTGTTCGCAAATGATTTATTGTTGTAGAAAAATTATTAGGCGGTGGATTGTTTGGATTTATTACCAAACCGAAAACATCATCTCAGTGTGCTTTGGTCATCTTGATCGGATTTTTTCTACAAATTATTTTCTACTATTCGGCCTGGATCAATTTTCCTGCTGATGCACCTGCAAATGAAACCAATGCTGAATCATACTTTCAATTTAGGTTAGGCATGATGCATCCGTGAAAATTAGTCACGAGTTTCTTTTCCTTTTGCCAGTTCATCAACAAGTCAAGTTATTGCTTTTGTCGGTTCTTTTATAGTCGGACTTGGAGACAGTGCTTTAAATACACAGGTATGCTGTTCGGTATTTTCAGCTGGATTCCAATGATAAGTGGTTTGTTTTAGCTGTTCACTGTACTGGCTAGTCAATTTAAGCATTCGAGTGCTTCGGCGTTCGCTCTTTTTCAGCTCGTTCAAGTACCGATTGTCTATTTACCATATTTTTATATGCGTTGCATTTTAGGGCATAGCATCGGCGATTGCCTACTCTTACGCTGGTTCATTGGATCTACAGTATCAACTGTTAGTCGTGGTGGTTTTCCTCATTCTAAGTGCACTTGCCTTCTTCTGTGTCTTGTTTGGCAAAGCCATCTCCCAGCCATTGAAAGTTGGATTCGAGCAGGAAAATGAAGTCTATCCTTTGTTAACTGCATTATAAATAATTAATAAAAAGCATAAAATACCCCATTACTCAAATCGAATGCTTCTTTTCGCGATCTTTTTCTATGAGTAGGAACCGATCGATCAGAAGACTATCATTGATGCTTATTGGCTGAAATAATATTACAATGCCACCAGCATACATGTGATAGATTCTGACAAGAACATAGGAGTTTTGAATTCAACGAATATCAGGTATCAACGATATATATTTTATTATTTTCATCTTTTGAAAATAAAAAAGACATTGAAAATCACACTTTTCTTTGTACCTCATTTAATTATTTGACATCAATGCATATCTACTTAGATATTAGTAGAATATTCTTTGTTAATTAGAAACTGGATTATTTTGACTTGCAAGATATGATAATATTGCAGATTTTGAGATGATGAAGCCAATATAGTATCTTTCACACAGCTCATTTTTACTAAGCATTACTTTGTATATTTCGCCATGGATCGTGTGAGAAGAGGTAAAAAATGTGCGTATTTCTGTTGCATATGTAATAAACACAGATGTACCTTATCTCTTCGACTTGTGATAAGTACTCTCTTACTTTCTCTTTCGAATCAAAGTTATCATCGTCAAAGATGCAGAAACATCATATATACAATTGTAAGTGAATGAGTGAGAGCACTCGCAGTCGTTTATAGTGATCGATGCTCATCTATTCTAGTTGTCATCGTGTTCTTCTCTCTCTTGCCTTTGGGGTCAGCGAAAATAAGTCCTTGTGCAAAGTGGAGTAGCAATGGCATTACAGTGGCTGGTACTGCCACAGTTGGAAACTCGTCGGCAGAGCTCACACTTCCCCATGGAATATTTTTTCATAGAAAAAGCAACACCTTGTATGTAGCCGATTTGGGTAATACTCGCGTTCAAATGTTTTCACTTAATCAACCATCAACTGGTGGCACCACTGCAGTGTTCAAAGTGGTCGAACCTAATAAAATCTATGTTGACGACGATGATGATGATGATACTGGACCGACAATTTACATTGCTGTGTTTGTCGGTAATCGAGTAGAAAAGTGGACGAAAGGAGCAACACACGGTATTCAAATCGGTGATGAATGTCGCTCGTGTTCGGGTGTATCGGTTGACAGAGAAAAAAATGTCTACATGTCAGAATCGGATAGACATCGGGTGCTCAAATGGTCACCTCGAACAAATACAACAACAATTGTCGCTGGACAAACCGATGAAAGAGGATCATCAAGTGAACAGCTCAGCAATCCTGAAGCGATCTATATCGATCAAACCAGCGGTATATTCTATGTGGCCGACTCCCATAATAATCGGATTCAAAAATTGATGAAAGATTCACTAGAGGCTATCACTGTAGCTGGATCGAAAACTGATAGTCCAGGGACAGATGTTGGATCGTTGGCTGATCCGACTGGTGTATGGGTCGACGAAGAAACAAATGTGGTCTATGTAGCGGATACATTGAACAACAGAGTTGAACGATGGCTGCCCGATGCATCAAAGGGAGATACAATTGCTGGCGGATTTGGTATGTACATGATAGCTTAGATTTTAAAATAAAATGTGAAAATGAATATCGAGATATAATTGAATTTAAATTTTCTCACACAAGGTTCTGGTGGTGCAGAAAATCAATTTAACACACCCAATGATTTGACATTCGATAGCGAAGGCAATCTCTACGTGAGTGACACTTGGAATCATCGTATACAACTTTTTCGTATCATCGATAACCATCCGTGTACTCCAACATCGACAGGTAACTATGCAATTATTTGATTTGATTGTTTTCCTCAACAAGTCTTTTTTTGCTTTCATATGTGCAGTTTGTAACTCCATTCTTCCCTATTCACAGAGAAATACTTAGAAAAGGAAAAGAAAAGAAGTAGACGGATAAATACAAATAAAAACGTTGTGATTTCTGAGTATCATTCAATGTTCATAGAATAATATGATCTGGTAGCTGCTTTTAGCTTTCTAAGCATGTTTTCTATTCTGTATGTTTGCACCTGTCGACGATTCCTTTGTACTTTAGTGCGACCAGAAGCTCAAATATGCCAAGACGCTGCTCCATATGATCCATGCTCGACGAACGAAGCCTGTAGCTGTCTTCCTCTAATGAATACTAACAACGATGGTATCTGTGCTTCCCTGTATGTCAAATGTTCTGAATTGATTTCCTGTGCAAACAATAACCGAACATGCTATCGACCTGGTCATCTATGTGTGAACCATTCACGATGCCACAGTACTCCATTGTGTTATCCAGCGAACATGGCGCTTCCAGCTCTGTGTCCACCAATCTCACCAATGAAAAAGAGTAAGAAATGCAAACGAAGAACTTCCAGCATTTACCCTCTCATCATAGAAAGATGATTCTTGTTTAAAGCAAGAAATAATAGCGAAAAGTACCTCTAAAATTATTATAATCATTCGAACATAAGACTTTGATCCATTATTTTTCCATTTCGAATTGCTTATAGAGATAAAGCTTTTGAACTCATCGTTTGCCTGCTAAAATAATAAAGAAATCTAAAAACTTTGTATTTCAATTATTGAACAGATTTCATTTTGAAAAATATAAAAGTATACTCGCGTAATTCAGCGATCTAGCAGAGGGTTCCATAATTAATATGCAAATTTTTCCATCTAGAATGGTCTAAAACCAGTAGTATGAATCATACGCGACGGTCACACACAGCAACGGTATTAATAAATGGGAAAGTCTTAGTGGCCGGTGGGTTTGACAATGGTGCTATAAGTAACGCAGAATTGTATGATCCATCAACAGAAACTTGGACGACTATTGCTAGCATGAATGATGCACGAGGTGAACATACAGCATCGACACTAATGAATGGAAAAGTGTTAATTACTGGTGGACTTGCTAGTCACGATTTTCTAAATAGTAGTGAGTTATATGATCCATCCACAGAGACTTGGACAACTACTGGTAGCATGACTAATGCGCGAGGTGAACATATAACTTCCATATTACCAGATGGAAAAGTGTTAGTTACTGGTGGATATGGCGATGGCCATTGGTTGAATAGTGCTGAGCTATATGATCCATCGACAGAAACTTGGACAACTACTGGCAGTATGAATAATACTCGCAGTGAACACACATCATCCGTATTAGCAAACGGAAATGTTTTAGTAACCGGTGGACATGTTAGTCGTGATCCTCTAGCTGGTGCTGAATTGTATGATCCACCAACAGAAACTTGGACAACTACTAGTAGCATGAAAAGCGCACGAAGCGAACACACAGCATCCGTATTAATGAATGGAAAAGTATTAGTTGCCGGTGGATCAAATTATAGTTATAGTTTAAATAGCGCTGAATTATATGACCCGTCGACACAAACATGGACAATCACTGGTAGTATGAATCATGCGCGATGGAAACACACAGCATCCGTTTTAAAAAATGGAAAGGTGTTAGTTACTGGTGGATTTGATCACAGTGCGCTAAACAGTGCTGAAATATATGATCCATCAACCGAACTCTGGACAACTATCGGTAACATGAATGATGCACGGGGTGAGCACGCAGCATCTGTATTAACGAATGAAAAAGTGTTAGTTACTGGTGGATCTCGTGGTGGTATGGCTTTGAAAAGTGCAGAACTACACAAATTGATTGCACTAGATGACAGACATCGTTAAAATGAAATTTAATTTTTCAGATTCGATTTTCGAATCGAATGGGTTAATTCTGTTTTTTCACTTCTCTCTCCCATCTTTTTATCTATATATACGCACACACAAAATGCTTCAGCATTCGATAAGAAAAATATTAATATTAATTTAAGATAAGTACTTAATACAAAAAGAAAACCGTTGTAAGACCAAGTTAATGTTCACTATTGAAGATTGTTCAGATGAATGATTTTCCATGCCGTTCCTAAAAGTCAATGATAGTTTGAAGTAGAACGCTTATTTAATTGATTCAAATGAAAGTAAAGGAGAGAATTATTAGTATTTTTTTAAAATTATACTGATTAAATTTACACCGATATTCGAGCTATAATAAAAAAAAAGCAAAGATTTCTACGTACACACGTGTACCTTAACAAATTTGTCATACAAAACTAACTCAATTCAAAGTTCTATTATTTACCTGGAATTTAATCTCAATACCCTCAATTCTATGCCATGCCCAGAAAAATAAGGTAAGATCACATATCTTCGAGTTGCATTTTACGTGTAAACGTATCTTCCATTTCTTTGTATGTTAAATTTAATTTTTTGCTCCACCACCAATAAAACCAATACGTATTAGTATTTGTGACATATCGTTAGCATCGTTTTACTTCAGCCATAGCTCTGGAGTTTGACCTGCTTATTGTGAGAAATAATCGCGATCTGAAAAATATGATTCGTATTATGTCATGGATATCGTCATAAAAGTGATTGAGATTTTTGCTGAGAAATTTTAATCTGCAAGAAGGCACATACACGTAAACTATGCTCTCCCTTGGATAATGCTTGTGAATGTAAGTGGTAGTTCTATTTGAAGGGAAATAAGTCAATTGATTTTAACGATCTATGAATCAAATCAAAAATGTTTTTGCAACTCAACCCAAGTCTAAAAGATGATGTCTCACAACAACATCTTGAGGGTGTGTGCGTGTGAAAATGAAAATAGCAGGCCGCGCCCATAGTGTGACAAGGTCAAACTCGAAAAATTTAAGAAATCAGTAATAGAACCGAATTTATTTGGCCTCGGAAACCATGGTTCCTATTCAATAGACAAGATTATTATTGTCCCAATGATGGTATAGATCACTTCAGATCGACAACTAGAACGCATAAATTTACTGTTAGTTTGCAGTGGACCAATACTCGGTCGTTATGACATCCAAAATTAAGTATGTTTGTGATATTTATACGAGTTTTTACAGTTTTTCTTCGCCTGACTTGACAATTGATTTTTACACGTTTTCGAACATGTGCAAATGCTTGGACATACCTTCGCTTTTATATTGTCACCATCTGTTCTCGACTTCCTGTGAATGAAGACAGAAGTGGATAGCTGCAACGGCGGTAACCGTGACAATGACCAAATATCGTGATCATGCTGGACTGTAGTTAACAGTTATAAATGCAAACGAAACTTTATGAAGAAAATAATAGTTGTGGTTCTAAAATCATTTATGCATGACGAACCAAAAAAGGAGAGGACATTGTAGCGAAAAAGAAACATGGATATTTTGAATATTGTTATCGAAAAACATGAAACGAAGTTTGGAATGTTGATTGTTGTCGTCGTTTATGCGTGTTCTTCCTCTTCTTGTTCACCACCTTCACCCTCCTCTGCAAGAAAAATAGAGAATATAGTTAAAATATTGATAGAATACAACAATAAATGTACTGACCTTCAGCAGTGGCATCTTGATATTGCTGATATTCACTGACAAGATCGTTCATATTTGACTCAGCTTCAGTAAATTCCTATGAAATCGAAAACAAAAAGGATGAGAAATAACAAATACTATAATGTAACTCACCATTTCGTCCATGCCTTCACCAGTGTACCAATGAAGAAATGCTTTACGACGGAACATAGCAGTAAATTGTTCCGAAATACGTTTGAACAATTCTTGAATTGCCGTGCTATTACCTAAAATAAGACATTACCATAAAAAGCTAAAAAAATATTTTTTTTGTTGCATCTTTACCGATAAACGTTGCCGACATTTTCAATCCACGCGGTGGAATATCACAAACAGCTGTCTTGATATTATTTGGAATCCATTCGACAAAATAAGATGAATTTTTATTTTGAACATTTAACATTTGTTCATCGACTTCTTTCATTGACATACGACCTCGAAAGATAGCAGCCACTGTTAAATATCGGCCATGACGTGGGTCACATGCAGCCATCATATTTTTTGCGTCGAACATTTGTTGTGTAAGTTCAGGTACAGTCAATGCACGGTATTGTTGAGAGCCACGTGATGTTAATGGTGCAAATCCTGGCATGAAAAAGTGAAGACGTGGAAATGGTACCATATTGACAGCCAATTTTCGAAGATCAGCATTAAGTTGACCTAGAAAATGGTTAAAATCATAGAAAATAAAATACGAGTCTGCAATGTCAAGAAAAAACTTACCAGGAAATCGGAGACAAGTTGTTATGCCTGACATTGTAGCCGAAACGAGATGATTAAGATCACCATATGTGGGTGTCGTAAGTTTAAGTGTACGAAAGCAAATATCATACAATGCTTCGTTGTCAATACAGTATGTTTCATCTGTATTTTCGACTAGCTGATGTATGGATAATGTTGCATTGTACGGTTCGACAACGGTATCAGATACTTTTGGTGATGGGACAACACTGAATGTCATCATGATACCTAAAAGACAAGGAGAAAGATAAAAATTTCAATGTTACTCTCAAAAATGAACTTACGATCCGGATATTCTTCTCGGATTTTTGAAATAAGTAATGTACCCATGCCCGAACCTGTACCACCACCGAGCGAATGCGTTAGTTGAAATCCTTGAAGACAATCGCATGATTCAGACTCTTTTCGTACGACGTCCAAAACTGAATCGACTAATTCTGCACCTTCTGTGTAATGACCTTTGGCCCAATTATTACCAGCACCCGATTGTCCTAATGTGGCCACAAGAGATATGAGCAAAATTAGATTAAAAACATATTTTTTTTACCGAAGACGAAGTTGTCCGGGCGAAAGAGCTGACCAAATGGGCCACTGCGTACTGAATCCATTGTTCCTGGTTCAAGATCGACAAGAACAGCACGTGGTACATATTTACCACCTGAAACAAGAGAAAAAAAATATAGGCGTCCTTGTTTTGTTGTTATCTTCTACTCACCAGCTGCTTCATTATAGTAGACATTGATACGTTCAAGTTGAAGGTCGGAATCACCATGATACGTACCAGTGGGATCAATACCGTGTTCGTCCGAAATGACTTCCCAAAACTAGAAACATATGAAGGTTTTTGTTAAAACATTGTTCGATTTAAAATATGTTAACTTACTTTAGCGCCAATTTGGTTGCCGCATTGGCCAGCTTGCATATGAACAATTTCACGCATATTTATTGTTATTTATGTTGAAGATAAAACGAGCGAAGTAGATGATAGTTAATCTATAAATTGGTATGGCAAAAGAAAATTTTAAAAGAATAAAAAATCGAAGTTGAAAAGGGTAAAATAGAAAAAAAACAGTATTATTTTGAAATCGAAACGTCATTTCTAGACTTTTTATGACGACTTCGGTGCGATAAAATTTCTTGTTCGAAAAGACTGCCCTATAGAAAAAGACGCATACTGCGTGTTTTATACTCTTCTACTGATGTGCATTATAAATGTCGTAATAGAAAAGAAAAAAGAAAATCTCTAGCGAGTATGATGTATCCATAGTGAACTTGTTATTCTCTCCTATACAAAATTTCGCCGTTGTGTATACTCTTGCATTGACGACATCATGAATATAAACTTTTACGTCGAAATTTCTTGAAGGAAATAATCGATCATGGGTAGCAGAGGTAGTGGCAACAGATTTTTCTTTTTTTTCTTCGTCTTCTTGTTCTTCTTCGTCGTCTTCTTCTTCTTCTTCTTCTTCTTCTTTTTCTTCTCTTGCAGTCATAATATTTGCAGAGCATCACTTCAATTGTCGAGCAAAATTGTTGTACAAAATATTTTGTACAGAATCTATCGTTAGAATTGATATCACACATTCTATCGGTTCAAAAAATTGATCAAGCCGCTTCAATACTATTTAGCAGTTAAAAGTTAAAAGTATTACAATAATATTACTAGATAGCCTTCAGGCTACTGTCACTTTTCTGTAAATATCAGTTTTTGTGCACCTATCATCACTCAATAGAGACGAGAATACACGATACGATGAAATGTTTATTTCTTGAAAGCACACCAAAACCAGAGATTTTCATAAAAATTGTTGTACCGGTACGTACATTCGATAAGTCTCATTTTTTTCCAAATATATCTTAGTACAGAACGTCAATAGCAAGACTAAATAAAACTATTCAAACAGCCGTCTATTCTTTTACCAAGTTCGCATGCACTATGGTGGTGTTTCTTTCTTGCCGTACTCATGGATATCAATGTTTGTGCTTTTGTTTTTTTTCTAGTCGTGAAGAGAGAAAAAAAACATTCTCTATCAAGCGACTAAAGGACTCCTTCCAAATATTATATGTTCTAATAACACTCGCTGCTTTCATAACGGTAATTTTCTATCCCGAGAAAAATAAAAGTGCACTTTCTCCTTTTTTTTCCTGTTTACACATTGCCCATGTGTTCGATTGCAATCGAAGTGTGATAGAATTGTGACCGTAATTGCGCAAATCTGCAACATTATTGTTAAGAAAACAGGCTACATGGTTGGTGACGTGCAGGAATAAAATGATTTGTTTTTTTCTCGATAAACCATATGCATTCGGTACGTTGAAACAAACATTTTCAGCATAGTAACACTGCCGCTGATTATTTCTTTAAACATTGAAGAAGCGAAGCGAAAAAGTCCACCAAAGAAAAATAAATGTACTTTTATTTATTTTTTTCTTACTAAAGTCTTCGCTACGAAAGTGGCGAATGTTATTAGAGAAGCATCGATTTTGAAACAAAATTCAAATTGTTTGTTACACATTGTTTTCTCTGCAAACTTGTACTCTTTGGGTATGGGTGTAACTGTCGGTCTTTCTTAATATTCACACCCATAGCAACAGGCACACCCAAAACAAAAATCAACAATAAAGATTGATAGTGTCGTGAATCCTTTGTTAATTAGTTATTTTCCTTTCAAACTACAGTCAGCAACAATCCCAAAATTCATGAATCAATTTTTGGCTGTGTTGGAGTAGCGTGGAAATCAATAAGAAATATTTATTGGTTGCAATTCATTAAAAACTTTCATACGGTTGAAGAATATTTTTTTAGCATAAGAATCATCGTAGGCTACAAAAAAAGTCTCGTTTAGGATGATCAATAGTTTAAAAAAATTTTCTAAATTACAACCGTGAGTTACGAATGATTGACTCAATCCAATGTTAACAATTGTATCACATATCATTGTCATTTTGAGTAGATCATCGACTACCTCTATCAGTATGAATTTGGAAAATAAATTCAGCGCTTGAAAGACTCACTTTGGTGGTCATCTTCTACTCCATTGCATATTTCGATCTTTGGATACTATCGTTCCTTTAAGAAATTCGTTTTCACTTTACACGACGGCATTCGCTATGCAACCTCAGAGTTAACAAATCAGAGTCGACATTCTGACTGAGCAAATGAGATACAGTAGTGTCAGTGTCTTGGTAAATCTTATTTCTCTTATTAAAAAGCAGTGCTGATACATATGGTCCAATCACGGGTGTTCTGTGCACCGGAATACGTGAGGATTCATTCCCTGTACACGATTATTCATCTGTACTTGAAACTTCAATCATCTGCGAGTTACGAATGAAATAAATTTGAATTGGTCGAAATGGATATCGTCAGAGTTTTGTTTAAAATAGAACGAAAATGAAGTTCAGCAATGTCAGGATTTAATTAAAAACAAAAAAGCAAGATGATGAGAGAAACTACATGGCTTATTAGTCGTTTGATGGCGAACTTATACGCTGTTTTTTCTGTTGTTCTACAATCTTTTTTTTTCAAGTCAAAATTTATTATGAACGATGAAATAGTAAAAAAGAAGATCATCTTTGAATAAGTTCAATAGCTTTATTTATGATACCAATCAAATATTGTTCAAATGTAAGCAATAATCACAATGTTTTAAGTTTTTAAAATTTTACTCTGTCGGATGATTAAATTATTGAATTTATTTTATTAAAAATGAAGTCGTAGTTCACCCCGATAGCATTAAATGATTCGTTGATCAATAGAAACAGAAAACATGATCACCGTATCCTTGGTGATTGTAAGGAAAGGAATTTCGAATGATTCAATATCATATAAACCGAATTCGCCAGAAGAAATGAATTTAACTACGTCATGACTCATCGCTAAAAATCGTCTTTTACATTTTCAATATTGATTAATAATTATCGTTATAATTTAATGCAATCGGTACCGATCGCTGCTTGCTAATGAACTCCGGCCATCAATTTTAAAGATAGATTCTGCAATCGTAATTGTTTACGATTTCTAATCATTAGCAACTTTAAAAACAATCAAAACTATGCGCTAAGTGGCTCGTCAACATTGTAAGCATGAAATTACGTGACACAAAAAAGTTTGCAAAGCGATGCATTTTTCATAGTGCACATAATAACAAATATATTATGGAAAAATATCACTGCTAGTCCTTCATCTTGAATTATTTCAACTTGACACACCCAACTGTAGGCGCAATTTATTTGAATATACAAGTGAAGAGATAAATAGAAAAGAATTTACGTTTCTGTACTTCTCTCTGTGACTTACAGCTATTATAAATTTTTGAGCATTATGAAAGTGTCTGCAACATTTCCAAAATATTTATTCATTGTCATCAAAGACTTAATCGATGCAACCAAAGAGAATGTTTCTACTGGAAAAAAAAGTGGCAGGCATTATTTTCAACCGGGTCAAGAATCCTCACTATATACCCAATCATTCGACTTGCTTGAAAAAAGCTGTTATCATGTAGAAGAGATAGGTCAACCCGAATTCTAACATATGGTGACTCAGCCTGACTGGATTTGGATTTTGAAAATCGACAAAATTCATTCATGAAAATGAGGACAAACTAATAAAATCCCATGCGATGATATAAATTTCTAGATAGAATCAAAAAGGATGTAAAAATAGCGAAACATATCTAATGATTTTAGTTTTTTTAATCGAAATTACGTCACGATAGAGAACATAAAAATCTGCTCTATACTGATGACTGTAAATTGTTTAACAATATTTGACTTCAAAACGACAAGCATTTATTTGTGCTATACTTGCAGTCATAGCTTCAGCTTATTAATTTGTTTTGATAGGTGTACTTCATTCAATAGCAAGGAAATCGATTTTTATTTGTATCACCCGTATCCATGCACTCAAAAATTGTTCTTTGGTGGAAAATCAAAATAAAAGAACAAGTTCTTTTTTTCTCCATAAAAAGCAAGTAACGACATCTATGGATTAATGAACTTTCTTTAACGTCGAGGATGTAACTTGGATACCCAAGTACCAAATGGTTATTTTTTGTTTGAAACATTATCATTTTACGATTTAACGATGGCTGACGACTCAGATGAAGAACAAGTAGGCGAAGAACAACTAAAAGAAGAAGAAGCACTGCCACAAAAGCCCAAGAAAATTTTCATTAATCATATTGATTCGTATCATGGAAAAAATATTGCTCGTGTAAGTATCTTTTTTTTTCTCTAATCAAATCGAAACTCTTCGTTGTTTGAAGATTTTCGCACGAGCTAAACCAGGTGCAACTAGTGAAGCTGTCGAAGAAGAAGAAGCTCTTGAAGAAGAACAAGCAGAAGAGAAACAAAAGAAACTGTACGATGAACATCCAATTGAAGATGGTTGGAAAGTATCTGGAACAATCAAAAATAGTCAAGGTTATAAACGACCACCATTTATTCATGAAATTATTCAAGTATGAGCATGGGAGTAGTTTGTTCGAATCGATTTTTATCAATTTTTGCTTTTCTAGTACAAAGATCGTAACCAATTAGTTGATTCGCTAAAAGAAATGAGCGTCATCATCTACGATATCACTCAAGATCCTGAACAAGTATGACATTTTTCTATTTATTACATTTGAGTGAGGCTCGTTTGTTAACTCGTAATTGAATATTTTTAAAGATTGATGAAGCTGTATGGACTTGCCAAAAGTTAGAATCAATGATCAACGAACTTGATCATCCAATCACATTTATTCTTCTTTCAACTGTAATGACATGGGCAAAAACGCAACCAAACGAAGTAACAATTTTACATTTTTTTCTCTTCATACATTGAAATTATTATCATATTTTTCATTAGGATGAAGTTCCATTTTCAGACGATGAATTTCGTCGTCGTCGAGCTCATCCAAATTTCAAAGAACATCATAGTGCTGAAAAATTAATTACTAAACTTGGTTTAACAAATAAAAAGAAATTAATTACTTACACTGTTGCCACCGGTTTAACATACGGAATGGAGGAAAATGTCTTGCATTACATGTTTAAAGCAGCATGGCATAATGCACCAGAAATTCAAGTGTTTGGCAAAGGTGGAAATTTCCTACCGACAATTCACGTTATTGACCTTGCTAGGTACGAATAAGAATTATAATTTTCGGCTTTAAAAACAATATTTATCCTTGTAGTGTCTTGCAAAATTTGGCTGATCGTCAATTGAAAACACGCTATATAGTTGCTGCTGATACAAGTAAAGATTCATTGATACGTATCACACGTAAAGTCAGTCAAACACTTGGAATGGGTAAAATAAAAGTAGTCGATCAAGAAGATGCTATGCTCAATCGAGATATATCGGTAAGAAATTTTCTTTCAATCTAAACGAAAGTGCACACTTGAAGGCTAATTGCACTGAAAAAATATCCGACTCGGCTTTTTGCCGGGATCTCATAATTGTCATGGAATCGAATAGTTGATGTTCAATACTTTATGATATATTTTTTTGCTTTCAGCAAGCTGACTATGATATGTTACTTGCCAATATGCAATTCGAACCCATCTTTATTCGCGAACAAATGAATATCAAATGGCATTGTGAAAATGGTATTACGGAAAATATTGTCAAGATTGTCGATGAATATCGTGCCCAACGAAAATTAACAGTAATTCAAAAACAAAAAAAAAAAACGTTGCTATTGAATTTCTTTTCAGCCTATCAAAATTTGTATTCTTGGCCCACCGGCATCAGGAAAAACGACAATTGCAAAACAACTAGCACAAGAATATAAATTACATCATCTTCAAATCAAAGATGTTATTGAAGATACAAAAAATGAACTTGTAAGAAAGCAAAAAAAAGGTGATTTTAACTGCTGAAAAATATCCTTTAGGACCAATTAGTTAAACGTGACGGTGAGAGCGAACAAACTGAAGAAGAAGCCGACGATCAAGATACTGATGAAACATTAGCTGAACGTATTGAAGAAGCGCGAAGTATTTTAGAAAAACTTGAAGAAATTCGACGAGATTCCAAAGATGGTAACGAAAGAAAAACTTCATTTTTCTACTAGAAGCCTAATTGTTATCGTTTACAGCTCGTTTGGACGATGAAATTTTAACACAAATATTTAAAACAAAACTCATGTCACCACCATGTCAAAATCAAGGTTATATTCTTGATGGTTATCCAAAAACATTTGAACAAGCACAAAGTTTATTCGGAGGTAAACTAAAAATATCCTGCAAACTTATGTTTACATTTATTTTTATTTCTTGCTTTCAGCATCTGGCGAAGAAGGTAAATAATTCAATATTTTATTAGGAAAAAAAATTTCTTTTTTCTTTTAAAACATAGAAGAAGAAGAGGGTGAAGATAAAAAACCACCAGTCAACGAACGCATCATTCCTGGTTTGTTCATTTGATTTGATTTTAAATTGAAATTAAACATTTTCACTTTGTTAGAATATGTTATTATACTTGATGCAAGTAATGAATATCTTCGTCAACGTATTATGCATTTGCCAGAAAAAGTCGTCGCTGGCACACATAATACTGAATTAGAATTTAAACGTCGTTTGAAACTTTACAACGAACTCGGTGATGATGCACATCCGGCTAAATTTTTCGAAGATGTCGATCGACCAGGAGAAACAATCAGTAAGAATAAAAGAAAACATCTCTTTTGAACTTGAACCAAATTTGAGAAGGTCTCTGCCATCTAGATGCTTGTTGATTATCTAATATTGCAATCTCTCGACGAGGATATAAATATCAGTATCAATGAATATGATCTATGATCGTTTAGATGCGAAGACCTTCGTTGCGGATATATTTTCATTTATATCTTTGTCTATCATCTACGAGCATTTTCTTTGTGTTTGACAGAGATCGATGATGATCGAAGTGTCAATCATCGAAATATTGTTCACAAACTTATGGAACGAGTTAAAGCACCTCATAATTATGGTCCAACACCGGAAGAACAAGAACATGCCAAACGTAAAGAATTGAATGAAAAAGAAAAGCGTGAGCGTGAAGATCGCGAAGAACGCGAACGAGACGAACAAGAAGCGGCTAACGATCGCATGAAAAAACAAAAGGATTGGACAACAAAATTAGAACAAATAAAACGCGAAGAATTTGAAATGCTTGACGCACAATCAACACCGTTGAGAAATTATCTTATGGCACATGTTATGCCGACATTAACAAAAGCTTTGATTGGTATAATTAGTTAGAAAATAAAATTTTCCTTATAATCGATTCATCTATTTAGAATGTTGTCAAGTACGACCCGAAGATCCAGTAGATTTTGTGGTGCGTATTTGTTTTTTTTTTCTAAATATAATTTCTCGATAGTTAATGTTCTCTGATTCTTTCTGTTTAGGCCGAGTATCTTTTCAAAAATAATCCTCAAGTTTGAAGTTCTTTTCTTTTTAATTCTTAATAAAACTATAAATAAAACTCAACTACAACGTACATGTAAGTCGTTTTGGCGGCATGTGGAAGTGAACCTTCATCGATCGAACGACTCTATTGAATTTAGTTTTCTTTTCGAGAGTACTAAGCAAATATAGCATCTCATGATGAGAAAACGTTGTAACAACATTTCAGGTCAACAATGAATATTTAATGACAGAAGGGAAGAAGAAGAAAAAAAAGTGAACTACTAACAAGTCATATTTGATTAATCATTACGGAGATGAACGTGCAAGACAATGTGTCTGACAAGAGGAGACTTGACTCTCGCTCTTATTTCCTCTTATTTTCTACTCTTTGTTTGAGAATCTCGTATATACTAAGTATACTTTTTCTCGTCGGCGCTGCTGTGTTAATACGATGAGAGACAAAGATTATTTTTTTTCCTCTTTTTCTTATATTTCTCGTTCGTCCCCTTGCCCCATATCGTGTATTACTTTCTGGATGTAAGAAGAAGATAAATCAAACAATAAAAAAAAGCCCGACGCCATCATCGACCAGTAAAGCAAGATATTTAACTACATATACAAAACTAACATAGACCAAAACAGGTCCCATTTACGAAATACATTACTCCATATATCGCCGTCGTTTCTTTGTTGGTATCTAGCGAAGATATTTTGCGCATACGCATATCAACATGTAACACTCGACTTGAATGAAATGTGCAAACAAATAGTTAAGAAAATTTGGTCGATAAATTCAATCCGTCAATCAAGTTACCAAAACTAAACATGTCGATGGAATCTTTTGAGCGTAAGTGATCGAACTGACACCTGATTCTACGTCATGCTGAGTGTTGATCTGATAATTGAGACATTAGTAATATCTTAAAATAAGTATCTTAGTGTCAAGTAGATAATAAATCGGAAAGATGGTTCCATATGGTTGTTTTGAAGAATACGACCATTTTCTATCTACTGACAATGTATTGCTTGTCTTTGTGTAACAACAAAATACTATGGAACATCTGTTGTTTATCGACAGAATAGCGTAGAGACCAAGAATAATGAGATCTATGTTGAATCAAGTTTTTTCCTTTCTTTTGTATGCTTTTTGTGCGTTATGTACGCAATAAGACATCATAAAACAATAATGAAACTGGTTATATATATATATATTGAAGAAATAGAGAATGTTAAAATGATGTTGACATAAGTTAGATATATGCTGATGTTGTTGATATTTGTTTACAATAGAGGATGTTGATGACTCGCCGATACTGCCCGCGGAAATACGTAAAGTACCAAAAAGTATCGAAGAAATCGTCCGAATTACGAAATTTAGCAAATCAGAAATACGATTACTTTACAAAGGATTTAAACAGGTATTTGTTTAGAACTATTACCAAGTTGAAATCTATCTTGATTGTTACATATAGGAATGTCCAAATGGCGCTGTGACTCAACGAGAATTTCAAGCAATTTACTCACATTTTTTCCCTCATGGCAATTGTCAAAATTATACAACTTTTTTATTTCGTATTTTAGACCGACGGAAGCGGATGTATTTTACATTTGAAGTAATTTGTTCATATAAATAGAAGAAGAATCAACACGGAAAGTTTTCCGCTTCTTTTTTCTCTCCCCTTTCTTGTCGCTTATTCGAGCCTTCATATTACGTCGGAATAGGGAAGCTTAGCATACTATCAATTAATTCGGAATTATTTCAGACAAGAAGAAAGAAAAAAACACGATTTTTTGAAATAGTAGTTCTATAGGAAAACAACATGAGAGATTCCGTCGGAGAGGAAACATAGACTAATAGATACGTATTGAGTTTTATGTATCTTAAGGACATATTTTCTTCGTAAAATTTAGTTTCTCGTTTGCCTTGATATAGGATTATATCCAAACGTTATCAGTTTTGGTACGTGGTAGTATCAAGGAAAAACTTAATTGGATTTTTCGTTTCTATGATATTTATGATGACGGCAAATTGACAAAACAAGTATGATATGTTTATGTCATATTCGTCTATATTAATATGTTTATTTCTCTCAGACATTCGAAACTGTCCTTCGTTCGCTGTATGATCTGCTTGGATCGAATACATGTGTTCATCAACCAGTCACCGATGAAACCATTCAAAAACATTTAGCTCTTTTATTTGACAAACTCGATTTTCAACGGTCGGGAAGTATTAATATCGATGATTTTATAAAATATTGTTTACACGTATGTATATCATTGATTGAACAAGCAGCAATATGTTTGATTTCGTTTTAGAATGAAACATTAGTAAACGAAATTCAACTTCTCTCGTCTTCAGCAATTTAATTCAACATAAACATATTTCGTTCTGTCTTTTGTATATATTTCACCGTGTGACGCGCTATTCTTCTTCGCTGTTCGTAGAAATACATCATATGAAAACTGCATGTTTTTTTTTCACAGGCCTTCATATGTGCATCATATTATAACAAATGATGAAATCATATGATGCGAAATTTTTTCATATATTTGAATAAAAAAATAAACATTTGGGCACGTGTAATACATATAGGTTTAATAATTCTTTGCCAATCCGTGTTTAGTATTAGATATATCTTAAGAGATGTAAACAGCTTATGCGGATTTCTCTGACCGTATTAAAAAGGCACATATGAAAAATAGATTATCTATATATCTGTCTATATTATAGATCAACCGAAACAATTCATGGCTCTAAAAGAGCAAGATTAGCCTATGTATTGTTTTGTTAGTGATGAAACAAACTCTAAAGGCATGTTTTCCCTATAGATCATTGGTCTTAATAAGATTTGTGAACTTTATATAAAACATGTGATAAGTATGTCATTTGAGAGGATTAACCTTGAGCAGAATCTTTTTTTAATTACCGGGAATTGCTTTCATGCGGAGCTTTACTGATTAGTTTCGTCAAGACTGCAAAGCCACGAGCCAATAATAAAAATTTTTGCTAACTGATTTCCGGAATGATTTTAATAATGTATTGTGTTAATTTAATCGACCATTTGACATTCCGAGAAGAATATAGAATGAAAAAAAATATCTGATTATTTTCTAATAACGCATGTTGTATTTTCACAATGGATAGCCGCATCAAACAAAGTGATTGTTGTGATGGCGTTTCATTTTTGATCGAGCGACGTAATAATTAAGAACGATATGTTGGAGTCATAGAGGAATAATGCTTCTATTGTATTGAATAGGCGAGATTGTTATCTACATCATCGTGTAACGGCGTTTATATTGTTTTGTTATCATTATTAAGAGGCCATAGTTGAGATGAATTCTTCTCCAACTGTATCTTGAACAAAATGATTAAGTAAAAACAGAAGAAAAATAGCGAATTGCGTCATACGACAAGAAATGTGTGTCTAATTCTTTTCTAGAGAATGACATTATGCTCGGAAAACACTTAATATGTCTATAGTTAACGATTTTAGGATTCTCTAGCATGCAATGAGTTTATCACACGCATCTTTCATTACGATCAATGACAAAGTATTTCCCGACCATCCAATAAATCGTGTTTATCAGAAAGCAAAACTTTTTTTCAAGCTTAGAAATATGTTGTGAAATGTGGCTGCTATGATTTACGATGTTAATATTTTAAGGTAATATTCGTAGGTACTCATATAAGCCTTTCTTATGATTTGTTCATCCTTCCAAAGCTCTCAGTGAAACATTGCCCATTAAATCCTATTTGGCAGAAATGAAAGTATACATACGGACGTTTGTTTTAGTTGCTTGCAGAAAATAATTCACATAGCATTCAGCGCAGTCGAAAGCCTACTACTTCTCATTCTGATGACTTATGAAAGTAGATTTTAAAGGGTGAACATTATGTTCGATAGGACTTTCGGTGCATGCGGTCTAGTTTTTCACCGGGAAGTCATATAAATATCGGGTTTGCTTTTTTTAATGAAAAAAGTGTGAGCTATCGATTTGCACCCTGAAATCTTTAAATATAATTGAAGTTTCGTTTTTCTTATGCATATAGATGGTAGTCCAGTTGAACTCCACCTAGAAGCGAGATAATATCGATTGATCATTTAATTATCTATAATCAGTGGTTTTTATAGCCAATATTATTTGTTTCTTTGCCAATAAATAAATTCTGTAATGTGTTACTTCGACTGGAATAGCTATATGATTGATGTTTACACTTCGTAGTAGCACATGACGCTGACATTTGATCTGAAGTTAAAGTTGATGTGTTTTGTCACTTGTCAATAAAAGAAGGAAAAACATAATGTGTTATTATAAGTCAGTAAACTATTCTCTATGTTGCTTTGAGAAGAATCGTTTTTTTCCGTCCAATATGACAAATATTCAAGTTTTTTTTAAGATGTCAGAAGATGAATGATGTTCTAGGCAACTGTTGGCTCCATATCCAATATGATATTCCGCAAGCTTAAGAGAAAATGGGATAGCGATGAGTCTATCTTTGGCATAAATCATTAACTAAATTTGATTGAGCTGCAGAAGGAAATTCGAATGACGATACTATTCGTTTTGAATCAATGATTGATCTTGGCAATTAGAAAAGCTATTGAGTATGAATAGATTTTCCAGACCTTCGTCCTTATTCGCATGTAATATAGTATTTTACCATTGATAAACAAATCGCAGATGATTAAAATAAGTTCCTGACACTAGCAGATAGTACATCTGAATTAATAGAAACTCTAGTAATGTCGAATATACGTCTGCAATTGTCTTCAAGTTCAAGTACCGATCTGATATATCCCGTTCATTAGTTTGATAATAAAAAAAAAGCGTTCGTTTGTTTTTAGATATAAATCAGTACCTCGATAGAGGAAACATTTGTAGACAGCTGTTCGTGTTCCCGAGGTAATTTACTCGGGTCAAATAACATTCGTATGAGGAACATTGTACGTAGCAAAGATTAATCTTCTAATATCATGGATACTGCTTGAATACATATCAATAATCGACAGCAGAAGAAAACAATTTTCAATGATTACAATAGATTTATTTTTTCGAATTCATATAGCATTTTGATAATTTTTCAAAACAGATTCTATCCGGTACAATTGCTCGATTTATGATTATAAAGATTTTAAGAGAAAAATGCGCTCCGGAAATCATTCTATATCCTATGAAAATTTAATCCAAACTTTCTAACCGATACCGCCAAAATGTTCGGGCCGAACAGATGAGCAAACCAAGGAATTTCATTGTATGCCAACATTGATTTGATTTGTCCATCTTTCGCAATCTGTATTAAACGTTGGTTCTCAAAATCAGCTATAAGCCATTCATCATTCATTAGCGAGCAACATCGAATTACTTTTTCTTGAGCACATATTATGCCAAGTTGAAATGACCAAATGCAATCAAATGTTATTGAAGATTTCAAATCCATTCTAACGGTTCTATTCGTATAATTTCTCGTTAACAACAAAAGTTTCTCATTGTAGTACTTCGCACTAGTGATATCTTCAGTTAGCGCACATGAGTCTGGACATTTCCACTCTCTAATTAAATTCGGTGTAGCGGATAGACTGAATTCTACAATCGATGAGCCATGTACTCGTGTTGACAGAAAAAAAGATGTATCAGAGCATGTACACGATGCCCATTTCATTTTTTTACTTGTTTCTATACGATTAATCGACATGGATTTTTCATCGACAAAATAAATATCATTCAGTTCGATCACGATAAATTGATTGGTTGCTGAAGACCAGCACATATCGAGAATTTTTCCGTGTACCCATAATGCGTTTTTGACTAATTTGAAATTTCGATCAACTAAACATAGGTTAGGTACGTCATGAAATAATAAATATTTATCACTGCTCGTAATTGCTCTATTTGATCCATTGGAGCGAACAATTGTTTTACAAGCTGGGGAGACCGTAGACAGATCAAATTCATTGGAGCTTCTTTCATTTATACGAATAGAATTTTCATTAATTACTAATGGATCTATATTCATATGAATAAAGGTCTGATCAATTTTGTCTATTTCATTTTGAAGATGATGAATATTCGCTGTTAAACTAATAATATCTTGACGAGTTGCTTCTTGTTCACGAATAAGTTCAGTTAATCGTAATTTCAATCGTACCATTTCTTGCTCTTGTTGCTCTAGTTTTTCGGCAGCAAATCGATCAAGTTCCTGGCATTTCTCTGCAAAAACTAATTCAATTTTCTCGTGACAATCGATACGCCATTGCTCGAGTTTTTGCCGACAGTTATATGTATGCTTTTCTATATTAAAAGTCTTCAGCCGATCTCCGAGTATATTAATCTCATCGACAAGAGGGTTTAATTCAGAATTTAATACATCATTATGTTCATTTAAATGAGGTATGCAAACATTCTGTTGACAACAATGACACACTGCGCGTGATGCACGTTTGCATTCGTCGACAGAACACGGTTGAGACATTGCATGAAATTCAAAAACGGGTTTTTATTTACGATATCTGCAGAAACAATAATAATAATAAAAAACAGTCTCGTTGTTTGACAAAGAACAAGAAAAAACAAATTTTTAAAAACCTATCACTTTTTTTAAGAGAATTAATCGATGTTCCATAGTAAAAATTTTATAATTTCGTATGCATTATTCGAAATACGCAAAATAAATTTTTTTGGTTAGATGTCGCTGCTCAATGGAGGACGGTAGATAAGATTGCATTCGCTGAAAAACATCTGTTCTCTAAAAGAATCCTGCTCAGGCTTCTACTGATTGGTTTTTTGAAAAGCACATGCTACCGAGAGAGAGAGAGAGAAGGTGTGCACTCAATTCTCAATAAAAACGTCCTCTATCTGTAAAAATATACAATTATGTCACATGATGAAAAATGTTCGATTTTTTTTATAGATTTTCCATGTATATATTTCATATTCGGCATCTTTTTCTATGTGTAATTTTTATTTCTATCACTAATATCAATGGTGATGGTGTTCTTTATCCAGCTATATTCATTCCGGGTAATGCAGGATCACAAATATGGGCACGCTTAAATCGTACAACACCCACGCCACATTTCTTTTGTACCCACCATTCAGATTGGTTTGAATTATGGCTTGATGTTCGTCTTTTATTGCCTGAAATTATCGATTGTTTTGTCGATAATATGCGTTTAACATACGATCCAGCAACGAAGAAAACATCGAATTTAGAAGGTATAGACACGCAAATACCAGGTTTTGGAGAAACATCAACAATTGAACATTTTGATTCTTCGGGATTTCCTTATTCGACTTATTTTGCACCAATTATAAAAAGTCTTGTAGCACTGGGCTATAAACGAGGATTGAATTTACGTGGAGCTCCGTAAGAACTTATTTAATTTGAATTAGTAAAGTGAGCTTATCCTATGATTAGGTACGATTTTCGACGGGGCCTCGATGAACAAGATGACTTTTTTACGAATTTTACTCAATTGGTACTCGATACTTACGAACAAAATAATCAAACAAAAATTGTATTAGTAACACATAGTATGGGAGGTTAGTTATTCTTTCAAAAAAATAATTTTCAATATTAATTCAAACTATTCGAGGACCCTTTGCTTTATACTGGCTTCATCAACAAAATCGTAGCTTTAAAGAAAAATATATTCGTTCAATGGTGAATATTGCAACACCATGGGGTGGTGCTGTGAAAGCTCTTCGTTTGATGGCTAGTGGTGATAATATTGATGTAAGATATTCTGACTAGTCTGAATCTTTTCAAAATCCATAGAAGTCAAGAAGATGTTCCTCTGTAGGAAATCGTAACTCTATTCTCTTTTTAAATTCCGTTGAGTCTATAATATTGCGAGGAAAAATTTGAACCGATAAATCCTTGGTCATGTGTGACGAAAGCACTGAATATTCTTTAAAATTTGATGAGCGTTCATTTCAGATACATGGCGTTTCACCGATTCGTATTCGTCCTTATCAACGTTCTGCACCTTCGACTGCATTCGTAATGCCAAGCGTGAATTTTTGGGGAGAAGATGAAACAATTGTAGTCTCACCCAAACGTAATTATACAGTCAATGATTTCAAGGAATTTTTCGATGATATCGAATTTCCGACCGGATATGAATATTGGCTTAATAATAAAGATTTATTGCAAGAATTAACGCCTCCTGAAGTTGAGCTGCATGAAATCTACAGTTTACAAATGCCCACGCCGGGTGTTCTTCTCTATAATAATCGCACGTTTCCAGATATTCAACCAGTTATTTTACCTGACGATGGTGATGGAACAGTAAATAAAAGAAGTTTGCTTGGATTTAAAAACTGGGAGGGAAAACAAGAACAAGATATTCTTTCATTAGAATTGGTGGGTGTCGAACATTTAGCTATTTTAAGACATCCGACAACTGTCAATTATGTCAAACAAGTCGTAACAGGTCAATTTGACCAAAAATGAACTTTTTAATTTAATATTTTTTTTTGTATATTTCCGACTATAAAAATTGCCATGTCTATTTTTATAACCACTCCGCTCTGTTTGTATATATTTATTTGCATTGTACATAGGAAGAAAAAACGCCTGCATAATTGAAATCTCCACTTTTTTCTCGTGTTATAAATTTTTTTTGTAAAATAAAAAAAAATGTCAAATTAACATAGCCTAAGAACTATGGACTAATATTTTACTATGATTGAACCAAGAGAAAAGATCATGCTTTTATGCAAGCATCAAGACCGAATGATTCGGGTTAGATTCTTTTAGCTTTTCAAGACTAGTACGGTATGTTTCAGCTATTCAGGCGAACAATGATTTCTCTTTGTAATCAAAAATCTTGACCGGAAATTTAGAATCTTACTTTTCAGATGTTTATCCACGATACACCAGCAGCATTTTACGGAAGAGGTATCAAAATAACACATGATGCACTTGAAGTTCGTTGCTGGCGCGTTAGATTTCATAAGTGATGATTCTGTTTTTAATAGAAATGGTATTTAGAATTTGATAGTAGTAAAGAAGAATTTGAAAAATATCTACTAAATCAAACATTCGATAATCCATTATTTGCCTGTTGGTCTCTTCGTGTCAAATATCGAGAAACATCTATTAAAACAATAATCGCGTGGGTAAGATTGTTTGACTTAAACTTCTATGATTAATTATATAATTACCAAAAGAATTGTTTCTACAAGCAGAATTTTTGATATGTGAGAGATTGTATTTTAAATTTAGCTTGAAAAACGTGATAGTACTGAAGTTAACAGTCGATGGTATGACTTGATCGTCGAGCTGGCAAGTCGAGGAGCTTGCGAACAAGATTGGTGTCACACTATTTATATTCTTGTAAGTAAGCATTAGCATTCAAAGGAAATCTCATATGAAAATATTAGGATAACAATCAATGTGTGATTCATCGGCAAACTACAGCATTGCTTAGTCATGGTCTAACTGGTCTTTCGAATTGGCCTGCATCAATATCTCTTGGCGATTATCTAATGAAAAGAATCGACCGTCTCGGAAATAAGTAATAATTTTAGAAATTATTATTGAATGATTTTTATTGACTTTTCTAGACGTATTATTGAGTTAGGTGCTGGATCGGGTCTACTTGGTTTAGCTCTATTGAAATCTTCCGATAAAATTCTCTCGTATACCTTTACTGATTATTCTTCAATGATTTTGAATTTATTACGGCAAAATGTTTTATTGAATTTTTCAGAAGATGTCGAACTGAATGTAATGAGAGGAATTTAATATAAATGATTTGCGATAATTTATTTAGTTTAGGAACGAGTCAAGATCGAAGAATTAGATTGGAATCAATATTCAGCTGACGAGAGTAATCGCGATTGTTATGATGTGGTTTTAGCTACAGGTAAGTTCGCATATTGCTGTCTATCACATGAATCCTATTTTCTTCACCATCAGATGTTGTTTATGATCCATCGGTAATTGAAAATTTAGTCAAAGTACTAAAAATTCTTCTAGAAAATAATAAACAATCTTCTGCTTATGTCGCCAATGCTATTCGTAATGAATCAACGTATGATCAATTTCGACAAGCATTAAGTATTTCATTTTCATATCAAAAGAAAATATTCTTGTTTT
The DNA here is from genome assembly GCA_905331475.1 of Rotaria socialis. Classification (NCBI taxonomy): domain Eukaryota; kingdom Metazoa; phylum Rotifera; class Eurotatoria; order Philodinida; family Philodinidae; genus Rotaria; species Rotaria socialis. The sequence goes on along the minus strand of CAJNYU010000373.1, from coordinate 106,056 downwards.
TTTTTCTCTCTAGACCAATCATCATTGAATATTTGTTCGATTGAAACAGACAATTTACAATCTATTGAAATTCTTCAACTAACTGCTCTGCCTTGAATTAATAAATAAAAGTCGGTAGTCTGATCTACGTAATGCAATAGGCGATTTGCAGCTTTTTATGCTGCCAAACAGTCAAATCATAATTCCTCAGTTGATATTCAAAAATAATAAGAATTTTTGCGAAACAGGCTCACGGAATCGAGCGATACTCAGAAATAACACCAACTAAGAATATCACCGCTCGTGTTCTCAAGGAATACCAATGCATTTTCAAGATCTACCCTACTAATATCGAACTGACTTTTCGAGTTCGGTTCGTTTTCGCTCTCTGGTACTCACGGCCGAGTAGGGATGCACCAGTAATATTAGTTTTCTACTTTCGAAAATAACTATTAGCTAAATAAGTCATTTTCTCCGTCATCACTTCATTCGTCTATATTCAAGTGAAAAATTGAGTTTTGCACCAGTTTGAAATAGTATAAGATATTGTACACTCAACTAGCTGATAACGTTATTTAGAACATTTTTCAATAGTTTTCAACGTTTTTGAAGTAAAAAGATCGTTAATTCAGGTCATAGTCATGGTAAAAAAAGAAATTGTGCTCAAAAATCTATATCGAACATATTATATATGCATTAAAAGTCAGTCAATGGAGAAAACAATAAATGTATACGTTGTAAACAATGACGATTGTCACTTGTATTAGTATTAAATAAGAAAATACTATTGGTACGAGGGCAACTTATGCACTGATTTTATTCAATACTAATAGAACTACTATATTGATGTTTCAGGTTCAACTTGTAAGTATAAATCCAAAACGATAAAGAGTTAACGACAGTATTTTTGATTACACAAGTTCAAAGATTCTCTCAAACTATTGGTATCGTTACAAAATTGAACAGGTAATAGTGACATTGCTTGTTTACCGTGCTGTAATTTTCATTTAATATATGTATTATCTGTTCCATATCCGATATCGTGAACTAAAAAGGTCTAGCTTTATCTATGCAACTTATATACATAAGCTAATGCAATAGATATGTGAAAACAGTGTCATTCGGCTGAGAGAGAAGTAGAAAAATCAAGCCATTTACTTGTACGAGATTTATGTAACTAAAAGTTGATAAAGTTCACTAAATATACAATTATTTTTTTCGCAATTCATTAAACCTAAGTTCAAGTTGGTATGTTAAACACAGTATCCCGATTCATCGGTTTATCTCATAAGATTGTTTTACTATCTGAGTAAGTCCATGAATGAAATTCTTTTTTTCTTCAAAAACGTTGAGAACTATTGAAAATGTTCCAGATAACGTTATCAGCTAGTTGAGTATACAATATTTTATATTTGTTTCAAAATGCGGCAAAACTCAATTTTTCACTTGAATATAGACAAAGGAAGTGATGGCTGAAAAAATGACTCATTTAGTTAATAGTTATTTTCGAAAGTAGAAAACCAATATTGCTGGACCAGTAGACCAGTATAATACTGATACTGGTGCATCCCTACATCCGAGAGATTATTTCCTTGTAGAAAACAGTCAAACAAAAACTGAACACATGTGCAACACAAAATGATTCATCATGAAATTGAATTTTATTTTTTTAGCGTTCTCACACAAGCCATGAAAAGTATATAAAATGCATCAATCAATAGCGCGGTCAATGTCTTCAGTCCTTGTGTGATACAGTCCTATGATAATTACTGATCTTGCTTATATGGATTAAATAGGATTCGTAGTTTCAGATATTCCCATGAATATTTATGATGAAATTGGCTGTGTACCTCGAGTTGTGTTATCCGGCATCGGTACTGTTACTGTTGACCCGTTGACCCGCTGAGAACAAACACATCGTACGATATAGCAGTGTTCCCAATACGTAAGTCACTACCGGAGAAGACTATCTCACACGTAGCACAATCGAGCGATTCAGGATCAAACATGTCTGCCGTATCAGATGTGTTGACGAATGAGCGTTGACAAGTTTCACGTTCCGTTATTTGACGTAATCGCTAGTCTACCTTTCTGATTTAAGAGAGTTTGCGTCATGTGTGTACTTATATACGTGTGTTGCGATTGAGTCATCTGACATTTATGCTGACTCATTTGTGTATTCAGGAGAGGAAACCAAGTAAATGATATATATTCACTATTACAAGAATAAGCGGAACATTATATGAAAAAAGTCTACGTAAAGGTGTGATTTCAGATTTCGGTAGAAAAGTATCTTATCCTGTGACTACATTGACACCCACACCCAGGGCTTGCCCGAACTTTCCAACTTGAGGGGGTGGTGTAATAACGTTGTGTCAAGAAAATCTTGCAAGAAAAATGTCAAATTGGGAAGATTCAATTTTTCGCTGGTGGAAACTGCTATTTTTTAATTCTTGGGTGGTGTTACACCTCCCGGTCGTGGCAACCCTGCCCGCACCCTTAAAAGTTTTTCAATGACAAAAGAATATTGATCCATTTTTTCTTCTCGTTTTATGTGAAATTATGAATGGTCCCTGATCACTATAGATATAACTTTACTATCGTTAACAAAATTGTTTTTATTTTTGAAACAAAAACAAACGAAAAATTTACAATGTTTTCATAAAGTTCAAATAATGTTGTAAAGGCGTTTTCGTGACATGTTGACAAAAAAGATCATTTGTTTTTAAACAAAGATCTTTCAACGAAACAAAATTAGGCTTTGTTGGATCGAATTGATGACGTCTTAAATATTTTAAATACAAACAACGAGTGCGTAATTGTTGAAAACTTTGTTTAAGTATAGGTGGATAATCTAGTAGACGTTGTCGCGTTAATTTCATTTCATTGAAAAGAAAATCGAAATTTAATTCTATTAATTTATAATCATAGATAAATATTTTTGGATATTGCTGAAACATTTTCTGCAAATCGGCATGTTCAAAGTCTAATAATGAATTCATTTTAAAATACGTATCACTTATATCTTGTAATGGTAAAGTAAGAAGTTTCGGTGATCGTAAAACGAATTCATTTAGCTGATTTTCATTTAGCTGAAATTTATTCATGAACCAACTTAACTTTGAATCGATCATTTTCGTGCTGAAATTTAACAAAAATGGTGCACGAATAAGAATATCACTAATATTTTCTCCACTAAAATTTTTGCTTTCGAGATAATTTAAGCGTACGCGTAAATCTTCTATTGTTTCTTGGAATATCCATGGATTATAACCAAGAAATTTAGCAAGATATTTATTTTTAATACCTAATTCATTCAGAAAAACAAGATGTTGAACACAATCGCGTTCGAAATTAAGTGTTAAAATATATTTTGCTTTCGCATTCGGTTGATTCCAACGGTAAACGTCAACGCCCATTTCAACAAAACGCTTCAATGTTGGCGACTCATTTATTAAATAAGCTAAATCAAATGTAAATGGACGCATTGTTGGACGAAGTTCACTGACATAAAGATCAAGAGATCGATGAATATCTTCATCAGTATATAGATCGCGTAAATCAGGTTGAATTAGAACTTCAAGCGGAATATTTAAACTAAAATAAAGACAAAGTTAGGAAATATTATCTCGTAAAGCATCACAAAAGAATTCCGCATTCACAGCTTAGATATGTAGGGCCAAAGGATAAAATATTGGGGAATTTTTCAATCGACTTCGTAAAATAGTTTTTTTTCTCCTGATGAAATAATCGGTTAGAAAAACCGAATGGACCAAATAACATTAGCTAGCTATGGTAATATTATGTTCGTAATTTAAGGGCATGGCACAGGTTGGTGGATATCTGATTTACTCACGTTTCAGTCTGTTTGTTTAATGAAATAGCATTTGTACTTGGTTTTGGTACAGAGCTTGTTGACGATTGAGAAAAGGCTTTTTTATCTGTTCCGAGTATTGTTAAATTATCTTTTTCTTCAGAAAACATATCATTATCGTCATCTTCTATAGGTTTTGTATTGGATGATTTCTTCGAATTGAATCGAGTAGAAGTATATTTATTAAACTGAGGCTTTTTAATGTCTAAATGTTTTTCTTCTGTATCTTTATTTCGTTGTATTCGGTTTTTAGAATTAGGTGAACGTGGGTGAAATTGTGCGAATTGACGATGCTGATTATTGACTTGAGGTGAATATTCTCCATTAGCATCTCTTTTTTGGTGTCGATTTAATAAGCTTGTCAGCGAAAATAACCGACGATTGTTAAGCGTAACATAAAATACAGATGGAACTGTTCGTTTTAACATCTAAACGATATTAATTATTATTATTTTTCTTGAAAAAGACAAATTTTTCTTTTTTTTTATATCAATCATTCAGTTTTTCCGCACCCAATCAACAAACGGTAGTGGGCAGTCCAATAGGAATTGACCATTGAATTAAAGATGGTACTACATGTTGAAGAAACTAAATAGTCACTCTGAGACCTAAATTAGTTCTGAATATGCTTAACAGAAATTCTACTACTATGAATTCAATGTTTCCATGCTGTCAGAAACTCTAGGCAGCTCATTTTTGAATTCTTACTTTAAAATTTTTTGTAAAGGCAGACCCTAATGGCAATTTTTGATTGTTTGGATCTAAAAAAAATTCATCTTCTTAATAGACTTCCATCATCGGTTAAGTAGCTCATATCTCTACTTACGAGTGTTCTTGACGAACAATACAAACTTAAGTAGCCAAATCCGGCATCTACTATTCGCTCGTTATTACTCTCATGAGAGACCGAAATTCTTCAATGAACAAAACTAATTCGTTGCAGACATCAAAATTCAATATCGAAAAAAAAAGAACTTCACGAATCTTTCTCAACTGACGTAACTCTAGTCTAACTAACTATTCAGTGTTCGAATCCAGATATTCATGAGTTTTAAATGATCACTAAAAGTTAACTACGAACATACTTCTGTAACAGATCCTATGATCTCCTATTGCTTTCAGTGCTTACGCTAAAGATTGAAGAGAATTTTTGCGAAAAAATTGAAAAATCTAATATTATTCATTTTAAATTATTCAGAATCGTTTTGCATCTTAACATGTGCCGAAAGGCGAAAACAAATAGCAAATCTAAAAAAACATCGATGTATTTATGAAAGAGTATTGGATTTATTGCGCGCAAAGATTAAATGCATTTTATCCGTAGTAACTTTTGTTTAGGCATTAACTTTCCGATCTACTCTGTTAGTCATTTATTTCATCCAATCTATATATTCAGCCCATAGATAACTATTAACAATAGTATAAATCATCATTCATTCTTAAGGATACAAATTCGTATTATAATCCAATGAATATAAACTTTGCCTATTCGTCGCTATAATCTTTTGTTTTTAATCGAACAGAAAAACAATAGCGACTTATATTCGTCTATACTGACATGTACATAATATCGTTCTCGCTCTCATACATTCTTTTAAACCTAACGGATATTTCTCATACATTGTCGCTATTCTAGATCAACACTATTTCGCCGATCTGATGAATCAAAAAATGATTATTGCTATTGCTTTTCTTGTGGCTTTATGTATAGATTTTGGTCAAGGTAAAAGAAATTTTTTTCGGTCAATAGGATAATTCAAAATTATTATTTTAGGTCTGACATGTTATCAGCATGATTTTTGCAATAATCACTGTCCATCGTTAATAACAACTATAGTTCAATGTGACGCCGATCAAGATCATTGTTGGGTATGAAAAAAAGCAAAAGACGAATTTTTAGCAAAAATAATTTTATAATTTTTAGAAACTCCAAACACTATTCGGCACCAAAAGAGATTGTGGTAAGTTTTGAAAGAATTTCTTTTTCACGGACATCATTATATTTTTGGGTTTTTCTCTTAAGGCAACGCTAGATGTTTAGTTCAGGTCGATGCAGGTCCTTTAGAATTTGCGAATGTATGTTGTTCTGGTATATTATGTAATTCGGCGGTTAATATGGAAGCAAAAACACTATTTTTAATGTTGAGTAGTACAATGGCTGTTCTTCGTGGATATTTTGTTTGATACTAATTAATTGCTTTCTCTTTGTTGGTGTGGTAAAATGTACCGATGTAACGAAAATACGAATACTTTTTTTTCTTTTTGTATCGATCTATATTAAATAAATAGTAACATTTAGTAATGAAGCGCATAGAAATATGAATTTACTTGAGGTATTTGTACTTGATATTCGTTATACGTATATATATGTGCTACATCTACGCACTAATTATTAGACTAGGCTATGGAATTGTTTATGTTGTCATAGTAATACCATCATTACTATAAATTTAGAATTAAAGTCTCAAATGATGTAAACTTGCTGATGCTGACCGTTACCTATAATTCATTGCCAACATCAGTTTAGAATTATAACAAGGTCGAAAATTCCGAGATTTCGGAAAAAATTAAATGTTAAAAACTGCTGATTTATTCCATCAAAAATGAAGCACATCTTTTCGCTAAACTAATTAGGCGTTGCAAGCATCGGTACTTGTGATCTTCTCGATTGCCCGTACTTTCAGCTACATTCAAGAAGAAATAAGCGAATAGATCGAATCTATCTAGATCAATTTTTGTCATACGATGAACCTTCCTTCTCTATCTTATCCATTTACTTTAGTCATTTTCTCTTTTTTTTCTATTCAGTCACTTGTCGAGTTTTCTCCTTCACCACTTTTTGTCATTCATCGAGGTCGTTATAAAAGTTCTACTCCAGGATCTGTGAGAGAAAGAAAGATACATTCTGCCATTCACATCTCTTTTCTCTTTCCCTCTTGGGGAAAAATATAAATAGAACTACACACTCGTAATACATTTTTTGCCTCGGATACCAAAAGCAAATTGCAAAAAATTCAAACATGAAATCAATCATTATCACTGCAATTGTTTTTCTTCATTGCGCTACCTTTAATGAAGGTAAATTCTTTTACTAGTTTTTCGATTGTAAAATTTCATTTTACATATCAGCTCTTCAATGTTATTCACACGATACTTGTACGACCAATTGCCCTCAATTGAGTGACGCAGTTAGAACGTGCGCAAACGATGATAACCGATGCTATAAGCTCGCATTTCCCGGCGGTGTTAGTCGTGGCTGTGTTAGAGATCGATGCAGTGCTCAAGTAAGATTTAGATTTCCCATAGAATAAACAGTAAAACTAATTTTTTGTTGATCATAGATCAATGGACATTTCATGATGGCAAATATATGCTGCGAAAAAGATCTATGCAATTCAGCAACAACACCAAAAATGACACTTAGTGGACTTTTTATACTCATCGCTGTTTTAGTTTTTTCTCGCATTTAAAAATCAACAAACGGATGAATCTCGCTTTACACTCCCAATGTCTTCTCTATTTCTTTCTCGTATGTTCTATTTATCATATATAATCCATATTTTGTAAAAAAATAAGTACCGAACGTCTTTTCTCTATGTTTCTATTTGTAGTTTTTCTTTTTTCAAGTCATATCTTTTTCTTATAACGTAGTTTATTGTATTAGATCCTAACAAAACATTTAGTAAAGATCATAAATAGAATTTCTACGGCTTATCGCGTTATTTGGTTCGAACCGGGATTATTTTTAGTATACAAAGACGTTTTCTTCTGGCAGCTTGTCACATAATTCAATGATCTCGAACTTGTTTTCCCGTCAAAAGTTTCACAGTCAAACGAAGAAAATTCTATTCAGGAAAAGAAAAATTTTATTTAAAAAGAAAAAATCGAAGAATTTAAAGATTTCCACGAGCTTCTTGATCACGTTCGATCGCTTCAAATAATGCTTTGAAATTGCCAATACCAAAGCCCTAAATAAAATCATTGTTTTCTCTACAAAACAAAATTCATTGTCGACTTCATGAACTTACATTATTATTATGACGTTGAATTATTTCAAAAAATAATGTCGGACGATCTTCAACCGGTTTTGTAAAAATTTGTAATAGATATCCATTGTCATCATAATCAACCAAAATATTCAATTTTTCAATCTATGAAATGTTAAAATAAAAAGCAATTCGGAATAGATCGAAATATCTATTCATGACATACCACTGATAAATCTTCACTGATTTTTATTTTGGAATGTTTAAGTCGTTCATTTAAATCAACATAATAAGCCTTAGGTACTGCTAAAAATTGTGTTCCACGATCGCGTAAAATAGCCACCTAAAAATACATCAGACTATTTACTCTAGATATTCTGAATGAAACTTGTCCGAAAAGTTTGCCCTCTATCTGTTAACTTTATTCAAAGAATGGAAAAAAAACGTTCTTTTTTTCCATCATTTTTTAATCTTCTATTTAACCACGTTGATACTTTATCTTTACGATGTGCTATCGAGTGAAAGTGTGTGACCTATCAAACACTTACACTTGTTAAAATATCCGATGTATTCAATGCAATATGTTGAACGCCTGCTGAACCATAATAATCAACGAATTCCTAAATAGAAAATCAAAGAATACAAGTGAAAGGCGATTTCATCTTTACTTGAATTTGTGACTTTTTCGAGCCGGATGCTGGCTCGTTAATTGGCATTTTAATTGTTTCTTGTTTGTTCGACACAACAATCGAACGAAGTGATGAATATTGTGTATGCATAACACTATCATCAACAGACCAAAAACGATGAAATTGAAGCGTATTTTCGTACCTGAAGGTTCTAAAGACGATTAAAATTTCAGTTAAAATTTACCTTCTCGAGAATATCTAGAAAGAACGTACGATTCGTATCGCGGTTATGTATCGCAGCTTAAATTTCTCAAGATTTTGTTCGTTCACGCTCGCTTTGGAGATACACGGATGTCGGAGTCAAAACATCAATGAACCCTAATGGCTTAGTTAAACTGCAGATTTATCGATCGGGATAGAATTATATCAAGATAATGATAGAGTTTTTAAATCTTTCCTAGGTGCTAAATAATTTACGTTCCGCTCAGAGATGGGCAAGTCGGCGATCTTTTGACCGAAGTCAAGTCCGATTGTAACCCGATTTTCACCAAAATTTTCGTTTGCTGACAGTGAATGGCGGGAAAAGTTGTTTCCCGCAGTCCATAACGTAGTTTAACTATCGCTTGCGATATTATTTATTAATTGAATTATTATAGAAGCAAAGAAATCAACGTACCTCTGGTAAACAGAGTTTTTGGAAATGAGGTGACGAATAAAAATTGAGGCAAAAGATTTTCCATCAGCCATCGATTTATTTCAATGAGTGAAACCGAAATTGAAGTGAAAAAGCGTTTGCATGTATGGACACATTTTTAGATTTGACTTGATTTTATCTATACGAACAAATCAAGTCATTGTCGTTGAAAAGAATTGAACTGGGCCCGAATGTCCTTTATGCATAACATCATTACCATTTTGTTGTATTCTCCATTTCATTATCAGGCATATTGCCGACAATATGATCAATAAAATCAAGTTTAACATCAGGTCTACAAATCAACTATCAAATATGAAAAATGAAAATATTTGCCTTGACGCTTACAATTTTTCTAACAACGGATCTTTATTTTTCAATGGATGTACTTGAAAATTAGGTAAGAATAAACCAGAATAAGTAGTTCTATCAACTAATGTATGCGTTGTATCACCGTACTATGTATAAAACAAACTCATACTTTACATATCAATAGGTAATTTATGTATTATTTTACTGTTTGAATACAAGCCATTTTAACTGAACCATGTTCATCGGTTTCTGTCCAAATGTCTTTAACAATTTTCCCGCCTTTAGCTCGAGCTTGTTCAACAACCTCTTCAATATTATCAACAGTAAACGCAATATCTTTAACTCCATCACCATGTCGTGTAATATGTTGGCCGAATTCCTCATTGTCAGGTAATAATGGTGATTGGAAAACAAAGAATATTTTATTTTGTTTAATCACATGCGACACAACGTCGCGCGAACCAGTTTCAAGACCACGATATGCAAATGGTTCAAAACCAAAACGAAGGCAAAACCAAGCAGAAGCCTACGAGCAAAAAACGCCGTGTTTTTCTTAGCCGAACTTTAATCTCGATGAATGTAAGCTTTTGTTTTATTACTTGTAATGCATTGCTAACCCATAAGGTCACATGATCAAATGCTTGAATGCTTTTACCGATCGACTAACAAAAACAAACTTATTAAAAACACAAACGATACCTTCAAAAAATATTTTACCATTTTTCGATTTTAAGATAATGGCCCTGAAAAAAAAAATATATATATATTTATATACTGCATAGCGAATAGAAGAAAAAGAGTCAATATGGTCCGGTTGTAAACAGGATACCGATAAACGCAATTTGTCAGATTATTTTTTCTTCCCAAGATAATAATCGTTGATTTCGAGAGAAAAAAATATAAGGTTGCCGAAACATTTTTATTCTTGATTTTTTTAGCAAGTCTTTGACAATTGCAGATTCATGTTTTTTCGACCTCGGGAATCAATCGAAATTTATTTACAATAAGTCAAAATATATAATTTCAACTATTTCAGCATCAAATGAGACGAATGTTAAACGACAAGTTTTTCTTAAAAGAAAAAATAAATCCTCAATTACAGTAATGCTTCCGTGCTGAAAATTAGTCTGTAGTAATAAGTATCTTCTTCCATAGAGTCGATACTTAAAAATTGGATATAGGTCACGAAAAATACTTAGATGTAAACCTATTAATTTAACCTTGAACTTCTTTCTTCAAGGGATTTTTTACCTGTGTACTCTTTTTTTCGTAAATTGTGTTTGTCGAAATAAAAAACGGAATTTCATTCGATTCGGTGTCCTTTTAAACACACCCTTTCCTATTGACTTTTTTTTATCAGGTAGCTTGAATATGATAAGAACGAGTAAACTATTTTTCTCTTACGATTCTCGTGTAGGTGATAGAATATTCTTTATTCTAGAACGAGATAATATCTACCATTGTTCATCTCTATGCTTGAGAAATTGAAGCAAAGACGCAATTGACCGATGAAATAATTTAATTCTGTTGCATACATCCGTTCTCAGTCTCAAACTTTCTTTTGTTTAACAATTCTATAATGATGAGACTGCATAGTAATTAGAGTATGTCTTCCGCTTTGACGACATTCTATTTAGTTTGATCAATAGACGAATAGTACGAGTTGATTTCCTTTTGTTTTGATGCAATGCAAATTTTATAATCATGAAGAAGAAAGAAATATTATCTCATTGTTATTATTCTTAGTTTGTTCCAAGAATATTTTATGCATTTATTCATGACCTTGTAAGACAGTTCTTATCTTTCTTTTTTCGATGATTATTTTTACACCTGTTGCTTAAGCTTCAAATTTTCTATCGATCAATATTTCACATCTTCTACATACATACATATGAATAGCCGCTTAGGGAAATTAAAATCAATTGTCCATTGAACAATTAACTACGTAGATGCGGAACTATTGCTGTCGTTTTTAATCGATTGCGAATGAATCAAATGATAATATAGAGTAGCTCTTAGAATAGTTAGCAGCTAAAAGTTTGCCATCAGTATCATTATATCTAATAGTAGACTGACCTTTTCAATAGTGTCCCTGTACACTAGTACAAGGCGCACGCAGTATGATGTAATTAGAAGGAAGATTTTCCATGCTCTCAGATTGCATCATTCATTTAGTTTTTTTTTCTTCGTCGTATATGTATATATATATATATATTAAATTTATGCACCTCAAGAATCAATTTCGATGAGGTCAACGTTGAGATGACACAACCGGAAGGTTAAAATTTTCTTAGACATAAAAAAAGAGTGAGAGAAAGAAAATGACCATTGTAATTCATCGATTAGCTTTTCTTTATCTGATAATTGTTTATGCATATGTACAGAACAACGAGTCTTCTCGTCTGTTCATAGCAAATAAATATAGCTGATGCATCAAGCCTAAGGCAAAAAGTGAAAGAGACGTGTGATGAATAAGTACGCACAATTTTAAGATCGATAGATAAATCAAAAAACAACATACTCAATAATGTCAATTACACTCAAACGGTATGGTGACTTTTTTTCTTTGTTCACATGTACGAGTTTTTCTTTTGCTATCATATCATATTGCCACATATTAAACTAATCTCTTAACTTGATGTCTCGACGAGTATTTTCTTGCATAAACATTACTTAGAACGTACATTTATTCATCATTCTTATCGGTAGTAATAACAATTCCGAATCACGTTCATATCTAAGCTACTTATATTTTTTGCATCAAGACGTAGAGTTAAATGCAACTAATGACGACCATGATGATGATGATGATGATTTGTTGTTGTGCATCAACTCGTCTCGACATCCTCTAACATCGACTCATTGTTGTATTTTCCTTCCGTGAATTTATTTAGCTATAAGTTACGTCTCAATGGCAGTAACATAAATATATCTTAACGATTGGATTGCCGTATCTATGTCTTTCTTTTGTGTTAGTTTGAAAATAGCCTTACTAGATGTTTTAAAACGATGGATCATCCCTAGTTAATTATATCATATTGAGCAAGCGGCTGTTGTTCGCATAGGGTGGTATGTCATCGTTGTTCGGGCTTTTTTCTTCCTCGCTCAATTAGACAATAATCTCAGTTGCTTCCCTCAAATATGCATAACATTAACGACATCGTATGTTTTGTCTCTCCAGCTAAATCAAGTAGTAAAGCATATAATCTTATTTCACAATACATATACTCAACAGCTGAACAAGTTCTCATATCATTGTATGATATCTTGTCGAATATAAAACAGGTGAATGATGCAACTGTGTTGATGAAAGAGATAAATGAACAGTAGAAGAGACCACCTACTGGCCAATTTTTCTTTAATATTTAATATCCTTTTTTCCTATCACTTGTTGTTTCTATGATGATGACTATTACGTAAAAAAGAAGGAAGAACAAAGTACAATTCACATATATCATTTTTTTTTATATATATATATAAGCATGAAAATAGATCATTTCATTGTTTGATGTAGAATAAGTATTACATTTCGAATTGTTGGCCGCAAAAAAAGAAAATAGTCACAGCTGTGTTTTGCTTAGAAGAAGAGACATGTCACTTGACTGTTCTCTGTTACGTCAATTTGTCTGTCTGTACTAATCTATTTTGTATGAATGCATAGTCTCTTCTTTCTTTTCTTCTTCTTCTTCGTCTCATCATTATTGGTACCACATTGTATATGTATAGAAACGTAATCGAAGTGCCTATATTTAGTTAAATAGTACATAAGAGATGATCGTGTCAGATGAGCACATCTTTGCGGATAAAAACTGAGTTGGCATCGTTTTTGCATGTTCAAATCTTCTATTTGATAGACACGCGTGTCCAACAAAACCAATGACAAAGAAGCACGTAGACAGCAAAAAAGAAAGAAATTTCATGTGTTGTGCGAAGCAGGTGAGAGACGAAGCCTAGCTGATTAACACTTCTATAAATGTGTATGCTTTGCATTCTGAAAAACATAATCACATCTTGTAGGTAAGCAAAAGAAGAGTCGTGCCTAGTTTTATATATGTGTGTGTGTGCGTGTGTGTGTTTTTATAATAGCATGTTATCAAACAACAGTTAGATTGTATACATTGTAACTATAATTTGTGTGCATTAGCAGATCAAAACGGAAAACATCTACCCAAGAAGAAGAAAAAAAACATGATGTAACTACGTCTGATAGTTCACTTATTGGCAAGGTCTATTATTCTAATAAGCAAGTTCATCTTTCTATCTGCTTATTAATTGTTCGTATGTCCTTGTGTATATGTTGATTATGATGTTGCGTGTACGATAATGATTGACGATCATTGATGCACATGAATCGAACGAGAAGGAGTGCATCTTTAAAGCACATAGAATAGGAAGAAAAAGGGTGTGTGTGATGATCCAAAACGTCCTTGCTTAAAGGAAGCAATATATGCCATTTTTCCTCTTTGAGCAGTCTCACGCTTGAGTATCTAATAGTGTTATTGTTTATAGGGCATCTTTTTGTTAATAATGGATCTTAACTATATAACTCACTGAAATTGTTGACGAATGATGATTGTTTCTGTAAACTTTCCCTTCACAATTAAGATATTGTTATCTTGAAAGGATACAAAGAAAACCTATTTTTGTTCCTTATTCATCGATATAGATCTATGATGAAATTGTCGGTGAATCGAGAAGAGAAAAGTCAAGTAGAAGCATGTAAACAAAAGACTGGCATGGCATCTCTGGTTAATATCTTTAACTTCGAGTTAATTATTCACTATTGCTTCTGTTCATTAGAAAGAATAGCAGACACGTAGAGAGATATATTTGACTATGATTGATCGCGAACATCGATCTACATGTAATACGATCGAAAAATAATTGAAGAGGTAAATACATTTTGTTTTTTTTATTAAGAACCACTTGAAAATTAAATATTACATATTCCCCCTTTGCGCTGTATCATCAAAGAAAATGCACAGAGAAAGAGAGAGAGAGAGAGACAGAGAGAGAAGGAGAAACATCATGGTGGTGGTGCTCATTTTTCTTCCTTTCCTCTTTCTCTCTTCTGCGAGCACGAGAGAACATATACGAGTAGCTATATGTTCGTATACATTCATATACATATAAAACGGCAGTGTCTGTCTTTAGGAGTTGTTTTTAGATGAAATGCAACCATTTGTAGAACAACCACAATTTTTACTTGAACCCAAATCTTCGTTTATATTCGAAAATCTTCCTGTTAAACTCGAATGCAAGGCGATTCGAACAAGACAAATATTTTTCAATTGTGATAATAAATGGGTACCGGAATCGGAACATGTCAAATCTACTGAAACAAATGTAAGTTGGTGTTGTTTTTTCTCTCTCTATACATGAATTTTCTCTAGGAGAAAGGCAATACCGTTATTGTAACGGCGATTCAATTAAAAGCCGATCAAATTGAAGCGAATATTTATAAATGTTTTTGTCAAGCATGGTCAGCAACAGGTGGAACGCTTAAATCTCGGGCAGCAACGATTGAATTAGCTTGTAAGTATATGTTTTCATATCACAATGATATGTGATAAGAAGGAAGATTAGCAGTTTACTCTCGATCAATAGAACAAAGATTAGCTCGATGCCGGCGTTTACAATTCGTATGATAAAACGAGAGCCATTCAAGGTTGTAAAATACATAGTTTACATGAATGAGTTGACATTATTTTGTTTTTTCAAGTAACAGTTATTAAAGAAAGTTTATCCACTAATCGGATCAAAGTGAGAGAAGGAGAAAAGGAAAAGTTTGAGTGTTCTAATTTATTGATGAAGGTTACATACTATGTATACATACTCATTAAAAGAACTCGACTATATAATGATTAGTATACTATCCTTGACGGCAAAGAAAAAAGACAAAGAGAATATTTTTTGATAATGTAGATTGACACTCAAACGAAAGAATAATAATACTTAAACATACATCTATGACAAAGAGAATAATAGAGTAGGAAAACCCATTTATGTTTGACTTTAGTTATTCTCTCAGATGTCAAATCATCAATTTATAAAAAGAAACTACCGCTCATTGAACATATGTTCTTTCGTTGACATATCAATATAAATATTTGATTATTTTAGATTTAGATAAAATATTCGAATGGGAACCATTAAAAACCGATAGTATAATTAATAAATCAGTCGAATTACGTTGTCGTCCGCCAAGTGGAAATCCGTATCCAAAAGTAAGACATATTATATAACGTAGAAAAAAAAGAGCTTTCTTTCTAGCCCATCGATATTAAACCCACAAATAAATAGATCATTATCGTTCTTCGAACAGACATATGGAGGTTAATAGGACACAAGGAGAAAAAAAAATGAGCCTTATTTGTATACATCAGTCGCTGTCTTTTCTTCTACACACTTGATCGATTATTCAACCGATATTTGACACCTTGTGGAGGTGGTATGCTTGTCAATCTTAGAAATTCTCTCGTGTCGCTTGCTATTTAGGACATAAGATAATTGTTCTTTGCCATTTTCGCACCTTCGCGAATGAAAGGGATAATTAGAATCAACAGAGAAGAAACGGAAATGGACTCTTTTTTTTACTTTAAATGCAAACAAACATGCGAATGATTATATTGGGTCGGCATTTTTCTCTCTCTCTAGGTAACATGGTTAAAGGATAATCAACCAGTTGAAATAAATCGTAATGGTCGTTTAATACTTTCGAATGAAAATTCTCTACTGATTGCACAAATAAAAAAAAGTGACGCAGGAAATTACACTTGTGTGGCATCGAATATTGCTGGATCGTATTCAAGTGAACCAGCTGAATTGATTGTTCATGGTACTGAAAAATTTCTGCGCGGAATTTCGAAGTTTTTCTTTCTTCTTCAAATGTAGATGATCGCGGTTGGTCGGAATGGCAAGCATTTTCTGAATGTAAAGGTATACCATGCAGTATTGGTCGTCAACGACGTTTACGTACGTGTCTTAATCCGCCAACAATTACGAATAAACCGAGTTGTGATGGCGATCAAATACAAGAAAGAGAATGTTCTGTACCATGTCAAAAAAATCTTTCATCTCAACCGCCAGGTTCGAATTGTTTGTGTAAACGGTTGCATAGCTAAATTTTGTTTTTCAGATGATGATTTTTCTGAATGGTCATCATGGTCAAATTGTATTGGTGTTCCATGTCAAATAGGCACGCAACAGCGTATGCGAAGTTGTTTTAGACAATCCGTATGTAATGACAAACAAATACAAGAACAAGATTGTTTTGTATCTTGTCAGAATAAAACTCAATCATCGTTATCGAATGGTAATCATAGGAAATATATAAAATGATTATATATACATATTCTTTTTCTCGTTGTCGCAATCTCAAGGTATCTATTCGAATTGGACACATTGGTCTGCATGTCGATCAATCGATTGTACATCTGTACGTACACGACACTGTCTAGAAGAGCCATGCCGAGATTATTTAATGGAAACTCGTCCTTGCGATGAAAATATGTGTTCGAGTAAAGATTTATTTCGTCGTATTATCAAGTAATTTGTTATGCGTTTTCTTTTCTCATAGGTATGAAGAATACGAGCACGCCGCCAGTACCTACATCTGCTTTCAATATGATCATGTATTCATCGGCTGGTTTCGGTGGTCTCATATTTCTGTTATTAGCCTTTTTATTTGCTGTGATTTGTTGTCGTCGACGACGACGTACAATAAGAAAAAAAGGTAAGCGACGAATAATGGTTATATAACCTTCATATCAGACATTTACCTTCTTTTTTTCTTCTCTCACTTCATTCATGTGAGGCTAGACTAAACAGGGTGACATTCGAGTGTTTTTCTCCCTATCGTTAGCAAGGCAACAGCTGAAGTTTAAAGAGAAAATAATTCCTTGCTATGCTTTCTGACGAATAAAAGAATAAAATCGAAATTAAATTGACAGATAGCAATCTGCGTGTGTGCGAACACAAGAGAATGCCACGGCGATAATTGTAGTATGTGTTGTTCAGCAGCAGCAGCAGCCGGACACTTGAATGATTAACGAATTGAAAGGAAAACGAGGAATGCTTATCGCACAGACCATGTGTATTAATTTGTTCAATAAGTGAACAATTTTCTATAGAATATATAATGAGAAGAAAACGAAAATGAACATATGCAAGTTATTTCTCAGATCACGCACGTCCGTTTAATTATTTAACTGACAAAATATTACCTGAGGGTAACAATAGGCTGTTGTCAGTTGACTGGAATTAATTTGATAAAAGTCATTAGCAGTCAACCTATGACTATTCTGATTGCTGATATTTTTTGTTTTGATAGGTATATCGAATAGTATCCCAACAAACACAACATGCAGTAATTGTCATATAGAAAAAAATGAATATCCATTTTATTATTCAATACAACAAGATACAACATCGACAAGGTCTTGTGCATCGCAGAATAATTCTATATCATTAACAAATGCTGATCTTGGAGTGGAAAAAGAAAAATTAATTTTTCTAAATGATTCACCATTGAAATCATCGAATTTAAATCTCATCTATGAAAAAATTCTTCAATCGCTACCGGAAAATATCGACCTACGTTATTTTGCCGTATCGATAATTAATAATTCAGGTTGTCATCTTGAAATACCTCGTACCGGCATATCATTAACCATACCGGAAGATGCCGTTCTACTTGATGAAGACCATTTAATTTTTATTGCTTTACTGACCATCGAAAATCACATGCCGATATTAAATAATAATCAAACACGTCTATCACCTGTCATACTCATCGGCCCATCAGATATAACGTTGGTTAAACCGGCTGTACTTTCGTTTGAACATACAGCTGTATTAGATTCATCGTGGAAATTTAATTTAATCTTTTCGGATGATATTATCAATTGGAAATCAATATTAACCTATGGACAAGAAAATATTTCAACCCCCGTCTATCTACAATTTAACAATGAACAAAAAGCATCTATATTAGTAAGAGAAATATTCGGTTTGATTGAGTATTATCTTTTTGATTTTTAGTTCGAAACGATGGGTGCCTATGTATTAATTGGCGAATCAATTAAAGATCATCATGCATCGAAATACCTTCACATGGCGTGTTTTCATAATCAACTAACATTACGTGTTCGGTTTTTTGATAGAACATTAGATGCGTTCGAACGGTGTTTGAACGAAGAATTAGCGATGAAAAATGCCCTATGTGACCAACCCAAAGAATTTATTTTACACGATTATCAAGATCAAGTATGCATTAATGTTGATTTAGAACTCTCGACCCTATCAAGAATTAATATTGGTTATAAAGAAGTTTCATCGATATCGTTTTGGACTAATCGTATTGATCGATCATGCTTTATTTTTGTTATACCAGATTTACAAATGAACAGCGATGATAGAATAAAAAATTTTATGGATCAATTTGCGATCCATGTTGATGCTTATCAACCGGCCATGCTTGAAAGCGCGCTACATACACGACTATTTATCAATACGCTTCATGTAAGTTTTGGAATTTAACAGAATGAACTTGGCATTTATTAACCGTTTATTATATTATATTTTTCATAATGCCTCCGTGTGCCTTAGAAATAATCCATTGAATAACTTCTCCCGAGAAACTAAGTGCGAAATTTTGATGACTTGCTGAGCACTGTCAAATAGGCTTAGTCGCCTACTGACGAACACTACTATTAATAAGAATTATCATCGAAAAAAATTTCTTTTCTAGTTACAGCACAGTTCTGGATGGAATACAATATCACTACGGCATCGACAAACGTCGAAATCATCTGAAAAAATGAATAGGTAATTTTAAAATTCTTTTTATCTCACTCTAATGCTCGTTATTCGTTTAAGATTACCAAAAGTAATTCGACAAAAACTATGCCAAATGCTTGATCCACCTACTTCACTAGGAAATGATTGGCGAATGTTCGCAAGTAATTTAATTGGTATCAAGTAAGAATATTTAGAGTGAAGGGATATAGAATATTTCCAATGATATTTTTATTTAGTTATCTGCAATATTTTGCTACGAAAGCTAGTCCAACTGAACATTTGTTAACATTATGGGATGCTCGACAAGAATCACTTGTTCATATGATCAATGTACTTAACCAAATAGGTCGTAGTGATGCTGCGTGTATTATTATTACACATATGAATATAGCGCATTGATTGAATAATAAACGGTGCAAATAGACAGGGCAGCAGCGATATTTTCATCTCTTTTTTTAGTCTTGTGACGAACTCTTTTCTTTTTTTCTTTTTTTTTTGGTATTTTTATATGTCTTTATTAATGTACTATACGTCTCGTTGCTTGCTTTTTTTCTCAGTAATAAAAACTAAGATATTATATCTATGTCGAATAATTTGAAGTCAACTTTTACTTTTCTATAATGAAAATCGTCGAGATACAGATATCTGAAGTATTGTTGAATTTGATAGGAGACATCAGAGCAATACATATTACCCTTTAGTGGTCGTAGTAGCAATGTAAAGTCTAGCATATTTATGAGGCATGCTGTATCCTCTTCAAATAGTGAGTATTCCGATGAAGTTCGGCATATAAACTTTAACCTCATGCAGGCCTCGCTGATAATTTATGTATTTTGCTTGTTCAATAAATAAAGTTCGTCGCTATCAGAGAGGTATGAACAGTCTTTTATCAATTGTTATTTTACTCGAAAATAGAACAAAGCACAAAAACCATCTACTGTAGACAAACAAAATCACACAGAATCCACTTTTATTTCGTACAGTAACTAATAGAAAAAAATCAAATGAACGCAAAGTGTTGTAGCAAGAGTATTAAACATTTTATGCAGATTAAAATTATGCCGTCCGGTTACGTATTGCAAATGAAACATATTCAATATCCGAATGGAAAGTATAGATATGCTGCGTCGATGCTATGACAGTTGATTGTGTGAATATCGTCAAGTATGGATACATTCAAATACACACATGTCAAATTCTACTTTATGCCCTGCATACGTTCTTGAAAAGCATACACTACTACTAATATTCCGTCAATACCAAAAACCATGGCTCTCATCTACATGACAAACCAGAAAAATCAAATGAAGCAAAAGAAAATTTTTTATTACGAACTCGTCAAACTCAACGCTACTGATACACCTCTCAGATGCTTTCAGTCAAGAACTTTTATGATGCTTTTCGAACATCTTCTGATTTTCGACAAATAATCGTAAAGAGACCATCTTGACAGTTAATTTCTGTCTTGTCAGTCTCAATGTCACACTCAATTTGGATTATCAATTCAAATGGGCCAATTGGAATTTTCAGTTGATCAGGTGTTAAATCAAAGTGTGATTCCATGAAGTCATCGCGTATTCCTCGAATTATTACACTTGATTTTTCAGCTTCAATAACCACGTTAGTATTGTTGAATCCAGCCAACTCAACGACGATAATTATACCATCGGTTTGGTCGTATTTACGATATCGAGGTTGCCATTTCTCAATACCTTCAGCAAAAATTCTAATTAAAAAACCGTAACGGTCATACATAAGTCTAGGTGACACAGAAAATGAAGGTTGATACTGCACACGCTCATCGAATGGTACATCTTTCAGCTCTGAAAGCACGATATACGGTTCTGTCTGATGCTGAATGATTTCTAGTTTTCTTAAGTCAGTTTCGGAACCATTCACACATGTAAACAATTGAGGTAGCTTCTTGTTAACATACGATAAGACTTCGTTCAAGATATGGACATTACGTCTCTTTTTAGTATCTGCTTGCAAAATTGTCATGATGCCGTCAAGTGATTGACTATTCCATCGTTTAGCCGCAGCAGAGTGTTCTTTCGCCATAAGGAAATGACGCAAAGTGGTTTGTTCAAATTGAGATGTATACATTTGAAATGATTTACCATCTTCAGCCATCCGTTGTTGTGTAGTCGCTTCTCTGGCACCGAGAATGCCCTTGATTTCCTTCTTAATTACGATTTGCATCTCTTCTTTTTTCTCAATGTCCACCAAATTGTGAACAAAAATAATTTCTGGCCTCTTTGAAGGCGGCAACTTCTCACAGTACTCCAAGACTTCTCGTATATATATTTGATCAGTCAAATGTAATCGATTCAATACAATTATTATATAAGAACAGATATTCAAAATTATTTCCCGTAGAAGAGCGTCAGTAGCTCTTTTGTCTTCAAGTCCGCTTTGACTTACTGGCGTGTCCGTACCAGCTGTGTCAAGAAAAATCAGGTTTGCCATAGTCTCTCGTGATGCGGTGATTGATATGTCATCTGTCGATAATACGCTACCGTTAGGAAACTGAGTTTTACAAAGCTGATTTAGCAAATAGGATTTTCCACGATTGTACGAACCGAGTATACCAACTGTTAGACTGGCTTCATATTCTGTCAGTGTTAGAAGGTTTTACCATTTTTGTTGTATTATTGACTGTAATTTTCCAGCCATGCTTCACTAAATCTTTAAGGCTTTGAATGTGTATAATGACATCATATGGAGTTGGAGCCGAAGACCGAAAAAAGTTTTTCGACATTATGGTATAAGCAGCAAGACGAATAAATATAGTGCTTTTATAAATCGTACCACTTGGTTTGGAAGAGAGCTGAACCTTTATTCGTGCTCTTCAGTGATAACAGGTCGTTTATTTTTCTTCTATTGTTATCTGCTTTTCAAAACATGAAATTAACAGCGGCCGATACTAATTTCATCCTTATGTTTTTTCGCTTTGTCTCTGAGTTGGCAAGAATTCTTGTATTCAGGTATTAACAAACATATACTGATAAAATAGTAAAAAATGCGAGTCAGCTATATTTGCAAAAAGCTAAGAAAGAAGACACTTTTTATGGCAGTGCGTGATTTTCTGCACGTACGATAAATAAAAAAGTTCACATCCCTGGGGGTAGACAAGAACATGCCTGCACTCAGTTGCTATTTCGGCACACGTTATCAGAATGTCTATCATAATTATAATATTTACAAGAAAAGAAATCAATCATATGTTGTCTATGTTTTTTGCTCTTGCTGGTAAATAAGGAAACCTGATTTGAGAAGAATTACGGAGAAAACATGAAAAATTCAAAGAGAAAAACCATGTGACACGATGACTCTGGAGTGTTTGTATACATACAAATACAATCAATGCAATTGTTGAGTTTTTTCTCTTTCATTTATGGCTGGGAACGTTGTTTTCAATTCAATAGGAATAATGATTTCTTCTTGAGTGTCAGGAAAAAAAAATATGCATATGTCCTGCAGAAAAATCGAAACAAATAAAAAGTAACGACAAATCCTGATAAGAGGCGAAGTACTGGTGCCAAATGGGTGGAAAAGAATCAAAACAAACTGTTTCGAAATTAATAACAAGTGCAACTGTACCATCGACTGCAGCGCGACCTAGTCGCCGCATAGCTGAAAACTATTTAGTCATATGGGCTGATGAAAGTATAGACTCGAAAAATACAGATTGCCAAAATACATTAGATGAATTGCGTAGTGTAGTCAATGACGTTAATCCATGTACAACATCAACAGAATGCATTGGATGCCTCAATGACAATAAAGAGAAGATATCATTTGTCATCGCTTCTGGTGCTTTAGGACAACATCTAGTGCCCGAAATTCATAATATGCCAAATTTGAATGCTATTTATATTTTTTGTGGCAATAAACAGTATCATAGAGAATGGGTTCAAAAGTGGACCAAAATCAAAGAGTTAGATTCATCCATCAAATCAATATGCCAAGCGTTGTCACTGGCAATTAAGCAATGTAATCAAAATAATGTATCGGTGACCATTATCAGTGCACACGAAGAAGACTTGAGTAAGAACTTAAATCGAATTGAACCAACGTTTATGTATTCCCAAATATTCAAGGAAATTCTTCTCGAGATGAAGCACGGCCACCAAGCTGTGAAAGATTTAGTCAAATTTTGCAAAAAAGGTGAATACCATGATAATAAAACTGAAATGAAAATTATCAAAGAATTTCAAGATACGTATCAACCATCGGATGCCATTTGGTGGTACACACGTGAATGTTTCACATACAAATTGCTCAACAGCGCATTACGAACACTCAACGGTGACATCATCATTCGAATGGGTTTCTTTCTTTGTGATATACACCGACAGATCGAAGATCTACACAAGACACAAGTCAGTCTATATCGAAGGCAGCCATTCAAAATTTATCGAGGGCAAGGATTATCAGCAGAAGACTTCGAAAAACTCAAAATAAACAAAGGTGGACTTATTTCTTTCAATAACTTTCTATCGACCAGTATCAAACGAGATATTTCTCTCGAGTTCGCCAATCATGCAATAGATGAACCTCATACAGTTGGTGTCCTTTTTCAAATGACAATCGATCCTACTATCTCATCGAATCCATTTGCCTCCATACAAGAAATAAGTTATCACAATGAGGAAGCTGAAATTCTTTTCTCTATGCATACTGTTTTTCGAATTGATGAGACTGTCAAAGTTGATAGCAAACGTCCACTTTATCAAGTTGATCTTAAACTTACGTCTAATGATGATAACCAACTGCGCCAGCTCACGGAAAGTATAAGAAGAGAAGCTGTAGGACCGACAGGTTGGGCCCGATTGGGTCAGATGCTGCTCAAAATAGGTCAATTCGAAAAAGCTGAAGAATTATATACTGCACTACTCGAACAAGCGCCTACTGAGAGCGATAGAGCACTTTTTTATAACCAGCTTGGATTGATGAAGTACAATCAAGCAAAATACAAAGAAGCAATTTCATTTCATGAAAAATCACTCAAAATCAAGCGGAAAATGCGCCCAGATCATCATCACGAATTAGCTATTTCTTACAACAATATCGGTCAAGTCTACAATAGCATGGGTGATTATCCGAAAGCGCTTGAGTTTTATGAAAAAGGTGTAGAAATCAAGAAGAATACTTTTCCTTCGAATCATCCTTCATTAGCTACTTCCTACAGCAATATTGGTTCAGTTTATAACAATATGGGCGAGTATATGAAGGCACTTGAATTTCATGAAAAGGATCTTGAAATAGCGAAACAAACTCTGCCTCCAAATCATCCTGAATTGGCTGTATCCTATAACAACATAGGTCAAGTGTATAACAAGATGGGCAACTATCAGAAAGCCCTTGAATTTTACGAAAAAGCTCATAAAATAAAACATTCAGCTCTACCTCCGAATCATCCTGAACTTGCAATATCTTATAACAACATGGGTGCAATGTACAAAAAAATAGGTATCTACTCGAAAGCACTTGAATTTTACGAAAAAGCACTGAAAATAAGACAAGAAATACTTTCGGATAATCATCCAGATCTAGCTCAATCATACAACAACATCGGAAATGTATACTGCGAAATGAAAGATTACTCTCAAGCAAAATCATTTCTAAAAAAGGCACTTGCTATCTGGCAAAAATCGTTACCTTCAACACATCCTTTTATTAGAACAGTCTTAGATAATCTTGGCTATGTTAAAAAACAGCAGTAATGTGGGTGCGGGTGTGCGCACATATAATAGCTTGTTTCAGACCGAGAGCACAGATGCGACTCTTTACTTTCACATCCACATTCCCTCATTCCTTTTCGAATTTTGTTTTTCTATTCAGATATTTTTTGTATCTGTGTGTATTTTAAATATTATTATAACGTAGCAATAGATTCTTGAAGTACCTAATAATGACTATTCGAGCAGCAATCGAAACGTGTCGTTTCACGCTTTGAACCTATTTGAATTCATAATAAGCACACCCACATCCTTGTTTTAAGCGATCAATCAGTTACAGATGATCGCCGATTTCAGTGCAAAAAGTCGATTTTGTTGAGCGTGAATGATTGATAATTTCTGGATGGGGTGCACTGAGTAGTATAATTATACAGCGCCAACAATTCCAGAAGACAATGAACACAAGTCACAAGAGAAAGATCTCCGATTTGAATATTACAGATGTTCCGAAACGCACTGTTTCGCGAAGAATGAATCTTGTTGATTTATTTTTCAACTATTATTACTTGAAACAGTCAATAGGATCTGGAACGAGAGGGATAAATGCGAGATTTGTTTTAATAAAAGTATTTACAAAGTACTCAGCAAATAGATAAGTATTGTGAAGCACTTACAACGATGAGGCATATTAATGAAAAGCAAATCAGTTGATTGTCTGCTAGTTTGATCATGATTAACAGGCGACCGAACAAGAAAACTACACAATTCTGCCTTTGACATATCGTACTTCGGCCATCTATGCATTATTGTGATGTTTTGAAAATTGTGCCATGATAATCAGCACGATATTTGATCTTCTGCCTTATTATTTCATCAATCAATACGCTTCTTCATAAGCTAGAAAACAAACAGCATTGATGGGTATTGCTTTTGAGATTCCTCAAAGAAAAGCACGATAAAATATGCGTTCACTACTTTCAGATTGAATTTCAGATCGAAACCGATTCAATGGATAACAAATTGACCAGGCGCAAAGTTCTTTATAAAAAACCACGTAAACCACCATTATTTTCATAAACATATTTACAACAATCTTGTACATAAAAATCGAATGCGTGTGTATGGCGAACAAACAAATGTCCTTTAATCTGCCCATTAACTAGGCCAGTAGGTGTTTCAATGAACGATGATCCGAAACCAGTGAGAACACCAGCCACAAAAAAAAACTTTTCCTATTGTACTCTCACCATCATTCTGATGGTTATGG
Source organism: Rotaria socialis (assembly GCA_905331475.1). Lineage (NCBI taxonomy): Eukaryota > Metazoa > Rotifera > Eurotatoria > Philodinida > Philodinidae > Rotaria > Rotaria socialis. The sequence continues at coordinate 79,830 of CAJNYU010000373.1, read as the reverse complement.
AGATGTCGACTGATTTGTCCATAGAATAAATACTGTATTGCCATAAACAATGCTGGACTGATCAATGGTAAACTTAAATTACTTCAATAGAATCCATCGATGAAACCTTGTTTTTGGTAAATAGATAGAATAGAAGAGATTATGTATTGATTACAGTCAAATAAATTGCTTTGCAGGCGAATAAGCAATGTTTCCCAAGGATGTGAAACGATAGCACCTGTCACACCACAAACACCACCAGCAATCAAATCTGTCATTATAGAACTCGAAATTAAGGATATATTTCAGGTATCCAGATTTATCGGTTCTTGTTCATATCAACAACATCCTCACTTGATTAGTAACTGATTTTGTAATATCAAGTATGCCGAGAAATGACATTCATCTTTGTTTAGTTTTTAGTTTTATGAAACCCAAAATGATTGGATGAAGCTCTCACACGGAATAAAGCTAATATTTTTTATTTCAAAAATTTTCGGTATAATTTCTAATTAAAGATCTTTCCGGAGATATGAATAAGATGTTGTTGTAGATGGCGGCATTTTTGAAGATATTTCGAAAACTGCTGAACATACGACACCGATCCATTTTTTATTACAATCAAAAAAATTAGACTGATTTTTGTGAAAATTTTCTGCAATAAATTGTAACTTCATCTAGCTCAGAAAAGTAATAACAATCTATCGGCCGACTTGTTTCAGTCAATCAAAATCGAAGAAATAAAGGTGGCGTACACTCCTAAAATTGTAAGAGCAATTGCGTAAAGTATTTTGATTTTGATGGGTATCAGTGTGGATTCGAGTTCCACTAAGAAATGCATCATAGCCACACCACGCGATTAAGCACTCAATTGGGAACCGTGATTGTGAATCATTATAATTACTCAAAAAACACCGCGTTACATTAATTCCTTGCTCAGAAAATATTCTAGATTTAAGCATCAGTGATCAAACATTTGTCTAATCCTCCGAACGCATATGTTTCTCTTAGTTTTAGTATTTGAGTCGAACTTGTATATTTTATATTAGTTTTTTTTCATTAGAAAAATGGAAACAATCAATATAAAAACAAGAATTATATCATCATTATTTAGGTGTTTGTTTAATAACGTAATGGTTATTTTTAAATGCTTCTCGAGCACCTTCCGCTTCAATGTCATCAAAAAACGAACAATTTCGATTCCATATTTCAGATAAGAATCCCTGATCAGGTGTGATATGGAAATGTCTAGGTGAAGATGGATCATAGCTGGACCATTGGCTCAATGGTCTTCCTGTTGTTGCTATATTAATCCAATGAGCAATTATTTCATTAGAAAATACTCTTGTTGGATTATCCCATGTACAATTGAATAATTCTTCTGAATGAAAATCACTAATAGTCCCGAATACAAATGGAAGTTCAGCTGAATGTCTGCATATGCCCTCTTCAGGTACAACAGGACATTGAGGATAACAGTTTAGATGATACGAAAATAATTTATTTCGTTCGTATTGTGGACCATATTTTAAGTAAAAAGCATTGAATATTCGACGAATGTCACAATCAAAAAGTTTATCCGTTGCCATCGAAAGAACGATATAACAGCAACGACTATTATTAGCCATTCGATTTGATGAACAATTTTGCAGATGATAATAATCCACGAGTGACGGTATCCATTTTTTTTCTATAGATTGACTTATTAAGTCTATAGCCTGAGTATAATTCATATCAGGATAGTCAAGACATACTGTTAGGTCATAATCATTGTTACCCATAATAAGACTAATATTATTGTATTGCCCATTTTGAATTGCTAAAGGTGGATACAACGGAAAGAAATAATTATCAATGATTGGTTTTGTATAACGATCACCATATATTGTAAATATATCTTCAATCGAAGAGTTGCGTATACATGAAAGAACTTTTTGTTTGTCTTCATTAGTACAATTCAATCGCTGAACAACTGAATTAGAACAATTGAGAGCATCATTCGTACTGTAGTAAGACGTATACGTTCCAGGTGAACTTAAACCAGACTGACTTAATGCCGTTCGGTAAAGATCAGTTGATCCTTTCACTGCACCAAGATCAGTAACAGAAAGTCCTCCGGAACTTTGACCAAACAGTGAAACATTACTTGGGTCACCTCCATAATCGTGAATATTCTTCTTAATCCAACGAAGTGCAGATAGCATATCTAAGTACATATAATTACCTGCTGTTGGCCATTCTGGATTCTCTTCAATTAATTCCTTCAAAAACATATCTGCTAATACGCCCAATCGGTAGTTGATTGTAATGATAATAACAGGTTGATCTGATGGTGAATTCGCAATCATATTAGTACCATTATAGATCAATGGAATACTTTGTGATGAACATCCTATTTTATGAGCACCACCATGAATCCAAACGAAAACTGGCAATAAAGAGTGATTCGATGGAACTATGGGTTTGTAGATGTTTAGATAGAGACATTGTTCATCTTGTTCAGGAATATAAGTATCAGTTTTTGGTTGTGGACAACATGGGCCAAAGGATGTAGCTTGTAAAGAAAAATTTGGAAACATTTTTGATGCAAGATCCATTGGTGGTTTCCATCTCACTACTTTTGCATATTGAATTCTAGGGAACAATGGCAACAACAAAAGTCATTAAACTTATTAGTTTTATCGTACCCTAAATATTCAATTGAATTTTGAGTTTGTCGACCATAGATGATTCCTTGTTGAGTGCGAAGACCAACATTTCCAGTTGCAGTAGTGATCGCAATAATCAAAAATAATATGTAGTGTGACAACCAAAAATAAGTCATCTAAATAATTCAATGAATATACATGATCTGATATATTGTGGTGAGTGTCTGACAGGCTTTTAGTTAGGACAACGGAATAAGTGAGAAGAGTATGGCCTTCGTTTATCGAGTAGGACCTCAAAAAACCTTGTTTTACAGTCGTTTCCCTTACACCTTTGTTATTTTATGAGAGACAATGTAATAAAACTATCTATGCTGTTTAACAGCGACTAAATAGTGAGGCATATTTTTTTATTCTTTTCTAATCTATGCTTTTATCTTCAAAAACTGCCCCATCACATAAATGACAGAGTAAAACAAATATTCATATGCTTAATAAAGGTGAGCTATTGATTTATTTCATATCCAAAAATGACGGCAGTAGAGTTTGCCTCATGTCAAATGTCTTCATATTGATGTCCTATTGGCTAGAAAATAGTCAATCATCCGATCAAATATTTACATTTTGCTAGTCAGTTGGACAAATCATAGCTCTTTCAATAAAAGGATGCTCTGTGAAGTAATTCATAATTTTTCATTTTTATTTTGAGTTACGTCGCAAAAGTGTATATCTGATAGATACACCTAAAACGATTCTTTATCGTTTCAAAAGCACGTTATACTGCATTCCTTACCCTAACTAGTCCGCAATTAAACATACATACTTTTCTAGACATATTTGGTCTTTCAACATACGGTGTAAGAAGAGGTGAATTTAATGTAAATCAGAATCTACTATAATATGAGCATATATGTCAGATTATTATCAATAAGATAATACTTTGTATATATTGAATTTCGCATTAACACCGTTTAGCGTTGATTTACTGTAAATGAAGCTATCATTGCAATGTTCAGATGCTCTTACATTCATGTATGTAAACATTAGATTACTATTGGCAACGACTAACATAATCATCAGGGTGGCCAGATCTTCTGAAAACTAGGGAAAATTTCTGAATTTTGAACATGTTTCTGATTTTCTTCTGATCTTCTGATGTTTTTCTGAATTTGGAATCTTTTCAGATCGTTGCTTTGCCACTGAAATTAGGTACGATTATAACCCATTACTATAATAAAACAATAGTGTTTCATCAATTTTTTGTATTAACCATCTTTTATATTCAACATTCGAATTCTGGAGTAAAATTGATTTTCGGTTATATGAAGAATTTATAGTCCGATTATCGTAATCCAGTAATATAAAACCAGATAATGCTCAACTTAAAATAAAAGTGATTGATAATAATTCTTGAGAAGGTTTTTATTAGCATATGTTATCTTAAACAAACTTCCCAGAGCAAATTCCAAAAGATACGAAATATGAATAACAATACCGAGATGATGGAATTTAACGTTTTTTTCTCGTTGGATTTCTTAATCTACGCAGAATGTATGTGATTTAGTTCTGCTCGTTTTTGTGAACGGGTTTTAAATTTAAAAAGAAGCTCAATATTAAGTATCTTGTATTGATGTTTGCGAATTAGCTAAACGATATATTCACTATAGTTTCTTTCGTTTTATTTAAATACCTTCGAAAATAAAGTTCCAGTCAGTGAACCGAAATGCAGCAGAATTTTAGATGCCAGTATTTTAGCGGAAGATCTACTAGTTTGCCAAAAACTGCCATTTTCTGATTAATTTCAGATTTTTCAGAGATTGTTTCTGATCGTTTTCTGATTTTGAAAAAATATTTTCTGATTTTTCAATTTTTGATCTGGCCACCCTGATAATCACCGAGTGGAACTTCTTGTAATTGTAATTATCGGGTTCAGCACCAGCAGGCGGCTTAATTTGGATGCACATAGCATCTAGCAATCCTAAACATGATGGATAGTCAGACTTGGTTAAAAATCTATTCATCGTTTCACGTATTTCAGCATCTTTCCTTGGACTAACCAGTCAAATGAAAGATATGCTATTGGCATCATATGCAGTAATTACAACCCTGACGCTACAACCTAGTGTACTGAATTTATTTATTTTTCTATATTTCTATCAAAATTACAGATTTATACCTGACTATTAAAAAAAAACTCCGATTAATAGTGATTAATCGATTCGATTTTCAAGAAATGAATTTTTTCAAAATAAAAATACTCTATGATTTAAATTGTTGGCAAGAACTTGTAAATATAACGGTAGAAATCTAGATTATACTTTGTAACGACAAACTAATAGATGACAAGTTTATCGTCAACCATCCCAATGACGTTTACATTTGCACTTCATACAGCTAAAATGTGTCTATTTTACATACACCTCACGCTTATGTAGAAGAGAGACAGAAATGAGCACAGGATACAAAAAAGGAAGTGAGGATAAAGAGATAGGAGGAAAGAGAACAGAATGTCAATAGTAGATGCAATATCAATACTAGCACATGTGTAGAGTTTGCTTTTATTTGTGATATAATAGGCGAAAATAATCGATTACTAAATCTTGTTTTACAACGGTTCAGTGCACAATTATATTTTCGATATGTAGTGATTTTGAGGACATGAGTCAATATTTTAATAGTCGTCCACAGGGATATCAGATCTTCTGAATTTGGCAGAAAAGTTCTAATTTCTTGCTTTTTTTCTGCTCGATTTCTGGGTTTCTGAATTCTTCTGAATTTTGAGATTTTTTCTGTCTTTTTTTCTGAGTCCTGGTATTTGTCTACATTATCACTTTATAGTAATTTTACTATATATTTTACTGGTTTGCTGTGTCACCTTTATTTTCGCATTATTATTGGATAATTCATTGTATTTAGAATGATTCAGTAATGTACACTCGCTTCTGTCTAACCGTTAGACAGAAGCGTTAGACTCTAACGTTTGTTCGCGTTCGCGTCCGACCGAATCTCATTACTATAAATAATATTTTCTAAGGTAAACTAAATTTCAAAGAAAGATGAAGTTTTACTTATTATTTCGTACGTTTTAAAGTGGATTAGAGTAACGATGCATAATGAATCTGAATATTCAATTATGATTACAAGTTCAATTGAAGCAGAACAAGAAATTATGGCAGTAAAAATTACCATCCAAACAATAAAAACACCAGTTTCTCGTAAATTAAAGAAAAAGAAAGGTGTTTTTAAAAAAGATGGGCTAAATATAAAAGAATATTCATTTTGGTTGCAGGAAATAAAAATGATTCTTCACAAGCTCGATGTAAATTTTGTTTAAAAACATTTAGTGTTCACTATGAAGGAAAATCAGCTGTAAACAAACATATTTTTCCAATAGAAACCTCAACATTTAGATCAAAACGTTTGACAATTTTTTTCTGAATTTACAGAAAATGGATTCTGAATTGGTCCTAATGTCTCAGAATTTCAGTACGAACATTCCGATTTCTAACTTTTTGATCTGGCATCCCTGGTCGTCCGTTATCTAGCACGTTATGATTATTCGTTAGTAATTATAAAAAAAAGATCTTGGAAATATTTAAATAATATTCAAAAAGTCAATATTCATCTTATTATGGGTTTTATATCTCACTTTAAATGTAAAACTGGTGAAAGCGAATAAAAAAAAAAGATATAAAATACAATTTAAATTTAAAATCTATTCTATTTTTATTGGGATGTATAAATTCTTTGAGATATTCCTCAAGCGATTCATTTGTTGATTCATTACCAAAGCCTGTACAAACTCCATTAGGAATTTTTCTCATGATTGCTTGCGGTGTATTTGGACGGCACTGTCGCGCTGAGAGGAACAGATTAAAATTTCAACGTCGTAGACCTGTCCAACAAAACATAAATTCATTGTTTTATACAGGTAAACGACTATTATGAGTATCTGCTGTTGTTCAGTCGAATGAAACGAACTTACCGATGGATAAAACAAATTTAAGAAAAATAGATAATTTCTTGAGGGTGTGGAAGTACAATGAAAAACATATTTCAAAATTTTCGCCTTATGATTGGTCAAACCTAGATTTACTGATAATACTTTCTTTTTATTTCTTTTTAGTTATCATCAAACAAATCGAATACAATTGAATCCTGTCGGGCGTCTTCATCTGATTCACCTTCACATGAAAAATGTTTAAAAGCGAACGACTAAAATATGTTAGAAAAATAAACAAAAAAGAAAATTGCTTAGCAATAGTTCTCACTGAAACACCATTACATACCAATCATGAGAAATGTATTATTGTAAATCAAGATACAATGTTCCTCTTAATCGCTAGATTTTTTGTTCATTTTAATATGTTGGTTTCAATTTTTCTTTAAAATTAAGTTCATGTTGAAATAAATGCACTAGTAGGGTTTAAATTGGTGATTTACTGAGGAAAACGCATTTTTTCATATGCTATATTCCGTATTCGCTGTTATGAGTAACCTTCTCCTCTGTACTATTGTTCGTTTTTGTTGCATTCGGTAATATTTTTATTGTCAATCGAAAAGTGCACTTTTTCATATTGGGTCATCCCGTGTGAAATGATCGTTTACGTGAAGCAACGCGCTTATTCTCATATTTTCTTGGTATTTTCTACCTCAATTCGCCTATTCATCTCTGCTATTCTTCTTATTTTTATTGTACTGGATGCCGGATTTTATTCTAAATTCAGTTGTTATGTCACAAGATTTGTGTCATGACTAAAAAATACTATCTCTATTCTGATATAACATTATTACGTTGGATTGGAATTGTTCTTTTGTTCATTTAATATTATTCGCTTGGATGGATAAATGACGGTAGATAATAGAAAAGAGAATACAGGTTTGTTGCTTTTTTTTGTATTCATTCAACTGGTTTTTTGGTAAAAGAGGAGTCGTGAATATAAAAGGAATAAATGTATAACAAATGGTACAAGAGGTAGGAATCAGATGTGACCAGAGTCAATTTTATTGCCCTGCCCTGCTAATTAAGAAGAATTTTGTTCATGTTTTAATTCAAGTTTAAGTAATCTCTTTTATTCGAAAAATAGTTCAGCAAATCGATAAATGATCAACAAATAATAAACTAGCCTAATTGAAAAAGTGTATATGATGATATTGCATCATCACTGGTGATCCATCAGTAGATATATTTAACGAAGAGAGAATAGAAACGTCATTTTCATCGCCAGGAGGGATAGATGAAATATTAGCTCATGAATCTATCGACGATGATAGCAAGACATAGTTTTATTGAAATAATCAGAACATGAGCAACTATTACAATTATATTTTAAATATATGTGCACTATTATCACTATTATGATTCCTTTATTATTTCCTTTTGTTTTCTTACAAATTTGATTGGTCATCATGCAGACATAAATATAACTACCTATTTTACTATTTAATAACGCCATCTGAATTTTTTAGTTTCTTTCACGCTACCGAGAAAAATAAAATTGCTATTATTTTCGAACTAAAGTAGGTCTATGCAGAATTTACAGGACATGAAGATATAGCTCTGCCCTGCCCTGTGGACACCTCTGGTAGGAAGCATCATAGAGCCCTTTCACGTTACAGAGAGGTTCACGAAGAATAAAATTTATATCGTTTTACTTTTAGATCTCCCAAGTTATCCTTTTAGTAACTTTAACCCTTTTATTGCCTTTAGTTCGTCTTTAGTAAGTGACAAGCTGTAAACATTTCAATGGTTGAAAATCCTCCGCCCGAATATCTTGAGTACCTAAAAATATAACACTCAATGCGTCTTCACGTACAGTATCAGTCTATATTCTTTTTGCTCGTCATCTTGATCTCAACAAATACGAAACAGCAAAGATACTAAAAACAAAATAGTGTAATCTAAAGAGACTGAAGAGATTATGTGCACTGAAATACTCTAGCATATCTTGCTATGTATCTTAATATAAAATTCTTTTCTCTTGGACCTATGAGTTAAATGACATCTAGTAAAATTGACAAAATCAAGCGAGGTATCATTTTATTTTCGGATAATATTTTAGTTTAATTCACCATGAGAAATTGAACACATAAACCTTAATATCATGGGATTGAATCACAGTTCTCATGTTCGTCTAGCTCAACTAGACTAGGCTTGGATTTGACATACGACGTCATCCTTTCGATGCAGAGAATAACTTTTGATAGTTTTCTTATTTATCATTGGCATTTTCTAGAGCATGCAAGAGTTCTAATTAGCAATGCAATAGTTGTCTTTTTTTCCAACGATCGAATGTGAGGACATATGAAATATAATCGAGTGACGACTAAGGGTGAATAATTCTCCTATGAAAGAATTGCCATGTATTATTTTATTTAACTAGTACTATTATAAATGAAGGTATAATTACCTGATTACATGTCTCTAGAGACGTACTAAATAAGAATTACAGTATTTTGATTTTTATCTGTTACAATTATTAGATTGTTATTATCACTATTTTATTTTCACTGTGTCAAATATTAAACTCAAACAGTCGATTTCAACGAAAATTTGAGACCCTTATTGATTGATCTAATAATGATGAACAAGAAACGAAAGAGGAACACTATCAATAGTTACCAACTAACAGAATATGAAAATTTCATTAAATTTCAACAATTGGTGCGAGCTTATTCATCAGAAGAACATGCAAAGTCTGCTCCTATGTTTTATGGTCTCAATGCGTCGCCGCTTGGTTTATGTGCATTTGCATTAACAACATTTGTTGTATCAATGTACCTGGCCGGTGCTACAGTGCCAGTTGGTGCGTCTATGGGCGTCGTTATGGGTGCTGCTTTGTTCTATGGTGGAGTAGTTCAGATCTTAGGTGGCTATCTCGAATATCGTGAAGGAAATAATTTTGGAGCTCTTACATTTTGCTCTTATGGAGCATTTTGGCTTAGTTTCGCATCACTTGATGTTGCAGCTTTCAATTTTCTAGTTGGATACAAAGATCCAGAGGTTCTCAGCAATGCATTTGGAGTTTTCTTTCTTGGATGGACAATTTTTACTGCGTTAATGTTTCTTTCCTCTCTGCGTACCAATTTAGTGACAAGTACTCTTTTCTTTTGTCTCCTTATCACTTTTATTCTTCTTACTAGCAGTAAATTTCTACTAGGCCATCAGAATTTACAACGAGCCTCTGGAGCATTCGGTATTCTTACTGCATCATTGGCTTGGTATTCAGGTTTTTCACAATTACTTAACAAGAGCAATTGGTTTTTTAAATGGCCTTTATTTGCAATAAGACATCGACCAGCCACGGACGCTGAAAAACTTTTAGAACCAGCGTAGTAAAAACGACAATGAAAATGAATTGATATTAATTGCTACAAAACTCCTAAGACAATTTTATAGACAGAAAATCATTTTTAAGCAATTGATATAAATTAAATGAAATAACCGAAAAATCATACGATAAAAGTCTGAATCAAGTATAATAAAAAAAAAAACAGTGTAAGTTGTCTCCTGGACGTTGCTGCTAGATGTGCGAAGAAGGGTGTGGGTGTACGTGTTGTTATAGTCGATAACAAAAACTACAAAGAATATTCACTTTCTTTCGCCCACATTCTTCACAATTGTGCAGCAAGCCCCGTGAAATATGCATACCCATTATTTTTTTCTCGACTGACATTCACCACTGAGAGCTACAGCTTTTCGATGAACTCATCTAACTATTTATAGTGTTGATGATACTAAAAATGAGATTATCCTTGTTGTCATTGCTTAATCAATATAACTAACGGCATTCTGCTTGTGAGCCACTGCATAAATACAGTAGTCATAAATCATGAAAATATATAAGCTAAGCTAAATGATTCGATTTTTATCATAATACACAGAATATTATCGACTAGATTAATGGAACAAAACGATACCAAACAAAATCAATCTATTCACTTTACTATAATATGATGCACGATAATTTATACACCATAACTAACACAGTGAGTAAACAAAGAAAACAATATGAATTTAGTTTTCTAAATACATTTTGATTGTAAAAAGCACACAAGCAATAGTTGGAACAATGAAGAAAAAAAAAGAATTTGTTTTCTTCGTGTTACTTCTGTAATATCTCTGACAACTGTCGGGCTAAATAAAAAATTATTTAAAGTAGTTTTCTCTGTTTCTCTGCTAAAAAATAGTTAAAGTATTAGTACAATCAAGAGCAGAACAACAAACAAAAATATCTTCTGTGTGTCGGATAAATTTAACCATCATTACGGACATAACCAAATGATGAAAAAGGAGAAAAAAATGAAACTAATCAAGTAGGATTGTTCACATGGTGAGGCTCAACTAAGAGAATAAAGGATCATCTAATGACTGAATTCCGTTGCTAAAAGTGTGGATATGGGTCATTTCTACACTCACATCCATCACTTATTGGTTAAACCGTATGATTTTTTTCGTGTTAAAAGCGAGCGAATAAGGAAATCTATTTTATGATGAATCATATTTACTCGATGATGTAAATTGAGTCAAATAGTGTGATCTTAAATAGTGAAAAATTACATGTATGTTAGTTTTCCTGTTTATGTGTTGCCTACTATGAAATGATTCGTTCCTAATGGCTCCGATTATTAAATTATGTACATTATTATCTAATGCATGCTAATGATGGAAAATTACATCCATAGATTAAGAAAAATTGTTTAGTTGAACAAAGCCTGCATCAGATTATTATCTAGAGAGACAGAGAGAGATATATAATTAGTACGTGTTTGCATGACGCATGCTAATATTTTCCGAGAAAGTTGAAGACATACCATTGAAGAATATATTCCCTTTGCTATCATTCTCCTAACTGAATTTAACAGAAGACACGTTTACTTGTATAGACGTAGCACAGCAATGAACGTCAGTAGCAACTTGGAAGAAATCATTAAACTTACGAGGGCATCTCAAGCTCTTTTTATGTCATCTGGTCTTATTATTTTCATTATTGGAACATTTGGAAATTTAGCCAATATTATATTGTTTATTCGTCTGGAAAGTCTAAAAACATTAGCAAGTTCAATGTTTTTACTAGCATCGTTCTTTGGCAATGAGTCTGTATTGATTTTTGGCTTATTACCCCGCGTCATTCAAGGTTTCCAATACTATGATTTTCTTGGCTATTCAGCATTTCTGTGTAAGGCACGTTGGTACTTGAGAACCGTAAGCGCTACATTCGCACTGACCTCTGTATGCTTTGCTTCTGTGGATCGCTATTTAGTTTCATGTGTCAACGTACATCTTCAACGATTTACTACTTTAAACCGAGCTCGTTGGACTATTTTGATTGCTGCTATCTTTTGGCTCGTCGTTCTCTCGCCATTTACCGTATTTTATACAACAACAGCACAGTCATGTTTTATTGCCGATGTAATCTTCGCAAAATTTGCATCGTATTACAGTTTATTTTTCTACAGCATACTACCATTCAGTATTTTATCGATTTTCAGTGCATTGACTTGGCGAAATTTAGGTGTACAACAAGCAATATATGTGCGCGCAGGTGGTCGTTTATACGATCAAATTACTCGAATGCTTATTGCACAAATTATTGTCCTTGTTTTTACAAGTTTCCCGAATGCCATATTTCAACTATATACCATATTAACAAGCACATCATCGACATTTTCATTACATTATGCACAAGATAATTTGGCCAATGACATATGTTTGGTCGTTGGTGATCTTACTTTTGCTCTACCATTCTATGTTTATTGGATTGCTTCACCAATCTTTCGAAAAAATGTTAAATCAATGTTGCTAATCCGTCGTCGAATTACGCCACCAACGAACATTCAAATAGCGTGAATTTTGCCTATCTAACAGCAACCTTAACTTCTGAAAAGAGATACTTTCTAAATAAACATTTTTCTATTTAAATATCTTCATGACTGTGACGTGCATAATAATGCTTACAATGATTTTTTAATTGTAAGAAACAGTGTCCTTGAAGATTTTCATTCATCAAGTTTTTCAACTCAGATTTAATACTTGGATTGGAAGTGTCAATAAAAATAGTTTTTCAGAAATGTTATTGTTTTTCTATTTCTCACGAATTCGAATGAAGTAAGAACTATATACATTAATTTTATAGACAAAACGTCACTGAACAATAATAATACTTCATGAACATAATGATTTAAAAAAAGGGGTGTGTGGTAGGGATGCACCAGTACCAGTATTGTACTGGTCTAGTGGTCCAGTAAATACTGGTTTTCTACGTTCGAAAATAACTATTAGCTAAATGAATCATTTCCTCATCCATCACTTCCTTTGTCTATATTCAAGTGAAACTTGAGTTTTGCCGCATTTTGAAACAGCATAAGATATTGTATACTCAACTAGCTGATAATATTATATAGAAGTTTTTTCAATAGTTTTCAACGTTTTTGAAGAAAAAAGAATTTCATTCATGGATTTAGTCAGATAGTAAAACAATCTTATAAGATAAACCAATGAATCGGAATACTGTGTTTAACATACCAAGTTGAACTTGGGTTTAATCAATCGCGAAAAAAGCAATTGGATATTTAGTGAACTTTATCAACTTTTAGTTACATAAATCTCATATAAGTAAATGACTTGATTTTTCTACTTCTCTCTCGGTCGAATGACACTATTTTCACATATCTATTACGTTGGCCTATGAATATAGCCCATGTCGCTCGGACCGCTCAAAAACCGACGGTTAACCGCAGTTCTGCAGCTAGATTTTTTTAAACATAATAATGAATGAAAATCTTTTAATTCTTACAAAATTGATAGATGTTACTCAAAATCGCTGGCTCTATTAATTTTAAGCGAGCTGAAGCCGCCGGTGCAAGCCACATCAACCAAATTTGCTTAGTTTTTGAGTTTGGTTCTTATTAAAGATGCCGCCATAAAAGAATAGCTATTTATTGTATTACTTAACCAATAGAAAAATTAGTCGCGCCATATAGTATAATTGAATGTGATATAAAAATAATCATATTTTTGAGCTGCAATCGAGTTTTTCAATACTGAAAATGTTAATTTATGCGCAAAATTTAAAAAAATCGATTAATAAAGGGTGAAACCGCTCAAACCGCCGGTTTTATTAAGAACCCCCGGTTACCGTTGGTTTTGATGAAAAATGAACGACATAGGAAGTTACACAGCTAAAGCTAGAGCTTTTTCGTTCACGATATCGGATACGGAACAGATAATACATATATTAAATGATAATTACGGCACGGCGAACAAGCAAATCAGTGCAAAAGCTGCCCTCGTATCAATGGTATTTTCTTATTTAATACTAATACAAGTGACAATTGTCATCATTTACAACATATACATTTACTGTTTTCTCCATTGACTGACTTTTAGTGTTATATAATATGCTCAATATAGATTTTCGAGCACAACTAAACTTTTTACCATGACTATGATCTGACTTAATGATCTTTTCTCCTCAAAAAATTTGAAAGCCATTGAAACTAGATGGTATTCGAGTTTCACTCGCATACGAAATGCGATGCGAAGCAGGAACCCATATCGAACATTCCGGTCACCGATCCCTTAGGATGCTCCAGGGAATATGCTGGAAAGTCACCATATCCTGCAGGAAAACACTGGAAATCGCTGGAACATGGAAGCAGTATTCCGGTCAAAAATACGGCCGGACTTTTCCGGCGAATTCCTGCCACGTCCAGGTGCTTTTTGGCAGGAATTGATCGGAAATCACCGGAAAAATTTCCAGCCGGAATACTGCTTCCACAAAATCAACGGAACTACTCGGAACCGGCCGTTTCCAGGCCGGACTTTTCGACCTGGGAGTCTGGATCCACGAAAAATTTTTAATTCGAAAAATCTTGAGTGCATTTGAAGTATCTCAAGACAGTCGATCCTGCCTCCGGATTCTACCGGAACCCATCGGAACCAGCACCGGATCCCTCCAGAAGTCGACATGTTTCCCACTCAAATCTGCCAGGATACGACAGGAATTTCGCCGGAATCTCTGCTCCCGGAATCCGAGCCGGAATTCAAAGAAAAATGGTCCGGTCGCTTCCTGCTGGAAAATACAACCGAACATTGTCGAAAGTGATCGACCCAGACTACCGGATAATACCTGGTTCACAAGGACTTCACCACATATTTGGCCGGGTTCCATCAGATTCCGATGGCAAGGACCTCATAAAGAATCTCTCATACAAGCGTCCTTCAATCACAAGATGAATCAATTGTAGTCTTCAAGAAAACGCATAGCAACCGACCCGATCATGCCGCCTGAATGATCGCACCTAATCCATATCCTCACCACCAAACAGATCACCAACAAGCATTTACCCCCACAACAACAACTCTGAGAAAAGTTGTAACCCAGAACAAACAACATCTTGGCTCACCAATACACACTCTTAGAATGATCCAGAACCATTCTACTATACATCGTATTCATTTAACAAATTATAAAAACGTTTACTGCGTCATCTTGTTCCATTACAGTTCTTGAAAACATCGCTCCACACATCATTTTGCACCCATCGAAGTCATCAATAGTTCATAGATAATCCATCTGCATATCATTCTGGGCCATCACGACTTACTCTTTCATCAATTAGTAACATTCTAAAGCTAAAAAATGAGTTATCTAGTTGCATAATAATGAACAGAAAATCACTCCACAGCTCAACCTCGACGTATCGAAAAATTCACTAAGTAGTAGAGAATCGTTGAGATAATCATTCTCGATGGTTCAAACTTACATTTGCTTCATGAAACAGGATTCTGAGCGACATCCAAAAACGATTTAGTGGCATATGAAGTAATTAATATTATGTGTAAGCAAGGTTCTGGTGTTCGCAAAAGCGTTTGTTGGTTTTTCTAATGATGCTTTCGGTCTTGTCAGGCCGAGTAAACACGTGTGTAAGACGTTTTAGATTTTTTCGAGTTACATAGACGAACAACATAGTATGCATATAGCAAGTTTATCGCGCCCTGGATAATCATTAATGGCTCTGGATTTCGCGTTAGACCAGGGGTCGATCGTAGAATTAGTTTACATTACCAGGAGTTATGATAAACGACTGGAGTGAGATTGATTCGGGTCGATAACGGCGCTCATCGTAAATAAATACGCGATCCTATCGCTAATTTGGATCGATTTTTTTATAAAAAACCTATTAGATCGACTATAATTTTCAATTCATGACTATCATCGTTTGTATGAGTTGTTAAGTATCAGTATGAATGAATCACACGATGCTCCTTTAGTATCTGTTAATTACACGCAGACGCTTTCAGTCGAAGCTGTGTTGTAGGAAGCGACTTAGGGTGTGGGTGTGGGTNTGTACATATGTCATTTGTCTAAAATTTTTATGTCTGATGAAGTATCTTATCGAGATACGAAACGTCACAATTTGTAAATTTTAAATTTAAATTAATAAACTATAAGATCAAATCAAATCAAATTAAATTGATTTAAATTTAAAATAAATTAAAATAAAATAAAAGAAGAGAATTAAATCATGTCTAAGAATGGAACCCATACCCACACCCACCCACACCCCTATTAATCTAATATGATATTTTTTTGTTAGTGGAACAGAAATAAATTATTAAATGAATAATATTTCCCTGGTCGAACTTTATTGTCAATATTATAAATAGAAAATAAGGTTTCAACAGAGTGCTATCTATATTGAGATAAGTTCACTTCTTATTATGAGCGATATTATGTTTTATGATCTATATTGTAACTCAAGATAGTACGGAGACTATTCGAATTCTTAGATTTGCTGTGCAGAATCGAATTTCGTTTATTTCATAGTGTAGTAATTAGAACCTTCAGTTGATGTTTTATAAAGAGCTAACTAACCATTTTCAACAGACTACCTCGATATGATACTTATCCCGTATCTACTCTATATTCCAATGAAGAAACGACGTACTTTGTACTCGAGGTTGGTTTGAGCTACTTGAAAGTCCGTACATCTCAGTAATTTTAAAGTAGTTCATTGTAGTTGAAATGTGCCCCTTCTCTCGTGCCCTACACATACGGATAATATCCATAAGGGGCCAAACACAGTAGAAAAAATACACTGAATTAAGAAATGTGATTGATTAATTCAGATTTAAGTCAAATTTTTTAGGTGAATTAGTGGTTAGGTGAAAAGTTGTTGACAATTTAGTATGCGTATTCGATAGAGATTGCATAAAAAATTCAGCTTTTTCAAAGTTCTTGACGAAAAATTGATGCTTTCAACTTGTTAAAAACAAACTTTTTTTTAGAAAAAACTTGGCAAATGTCCCTGAGAAAACTTTTCAGAGAAATCTGATATTCAAGATTCGATGTTGTTTTGTTGTCCCTTTCAAACGGCAAAAACCGAGTCTCACTATCTATTTTCTATCAGATGCTATTCAAAAGCGACTCATTCTTCCTTTAATTTGAAATGCATATTATTTGTTCTACACTATGGTACTTTCCTAGTCAGTTTCGAACACAATATCTTCTATCGAAAAATAAATCTAATCATTTGAATAAAATTCTCTAGACTCTGAAGCTGATATTTAAATTAGAAAACACGATATCGAGCATAATAATGAACTGAAGTTATACCAAAATCAAATCATAATTCATGAGTAAATGTATTCTGGATCAATAAGTTTTCAATATACATAATGGTTTATTTATATCACTTTTTCAATTCACGGTTTTGGCTAGAAAATGTTATATAAAATTTCTATTGATCTAACAATTCATTTCTATTTAAATAATAATAATATAGCTGTTCAATTCATGAGCAAATAAAATCTTAGAGATTTTTAGATGCCTTCAGCTCATTACAAAAGGCAAACATTTATTTTCATCATATATTATCTTATACTTCTACCAAAAATGACCTAACAAACATAAGATTTGTCAAAAGCACAAAAGGTTTTTACAAAAAAACACAATTGAACTAAGAGTCAAACTTGTGTTCGTTCACCCAACTTTAATACTGCAATTAATATAAATATTGACTGGCCCAAATTAATCTCCACGTCACCACCTAAGTATCCTTTTGTAATTAGTAGTAAAGCGTTGCCATTAA
Source organism: Rotaria socialis (assembly GCA_905331475.1). Classification (NCBI taxonomy): domain Eukaryota; kingdom Metazoa; phylum Rotifera; class Eurotatoria; order Philodinida; family Philodinidae; genus Rotaria; species Rotaria socialis. The sequence continues at coordinate 62,110 of CAJNYU010000373.1, read as the reverse complement.
TTTGGAATTTATAAAAAGTTTCAGCGATTTCATCATCAATTAATTATGAGATAAAATTTTTAACTTCGACTATAGTCCATTTGTTTGGATTACTTGATAACTATAAATGCTCTGTTTCCTATTCATTCGAATTTTCATTTTGACCAACAACACTATCATTTTCTATTTGACCAATTAAAGCACGAAGAGTACTTGATCTTTGACAGGATGTTGTTGTTACATTTGGTTTTTTGTACCTTCAAGTGATGAGCAGATTTTTATTCTGCTACTTGATGATGATTTAGATTCATTTAATCTAAAAAGAATAAGAAGAAAATGTAATATTAAAATCTTCATGTTTTACCTTCGTCGCCCCGTCTTTTATCTGATACAGTTGATTTACTATAACTAAAAAAAATGAAAGAAAAAAAAAGAAAATTTCTTTTACCTATGAATTTGTTGATGATGATAAGGTGTATGTACTATTTGTGTATTTGAAAATCCAAGACAAGCATCTGTTTCTGTTAAATGATCTAAATTTATTCAAATAAATTTGACTTCATTTGTTATTGCATATTTAACTAACTAAAGGTATTGCTGTATAATGGTTCATCATAAATTGCTGCTGAATTAACTGTTGAAAATAACTGTGTATGACTTGTATTTGGCTGTGAAGGTGTCATCCCTATATTATTTGTAAATGTATCAAAAAATCTTTTTCGTATAAAATTTTAATAAAAATAATTTACTTGAATTGAATTCGTATTCCACCATGGATTTTCAGGAACGACATTAAATGTTTGTAAAGAATTGCTATATAACTAATGAAAAGACTTTCTTATTACATAACATACAAAAACGTTTTCTTAAATTTTACCTGTTGTACCGCATGAGATGATAACGGTGTTTGTTGATTTTGCTGAAATATATATATTCGAGAATAACTACAGTCTAAAAAGCAATCAATACTTTTTGTTTTCTTTTTCGTTAAATGACTTGCAATTGGTTGTTGTTTGTAGCATAAAGTATTCTAGACAAAACAAAAAATATATATATCTCAATGTATGTTTTTAATTCTAAGACTAATCCATTATATTATGAATCGATTTTGTGTTGATGATGTTTATACTGGATGTCGAATGAAGCGCACCCACACCCACACCCAACTGCACGCACAAGCTGATCTGAGTCTGAGTCATGGCACTGTTAAACGAGTGTGGGTGTGGCTGGGTGTAAATGCTTTAACCAGGCCCAGGCACACATCCTCTTTTCAAATTTCTCCTATCCTCGATCTTGCTAGCTCGAAGATCAAACAAATGCTTTTCACATCTATACTAGAGAAAGCATATACTGACTGAGTCAGTGTGAGAACACTACAATTAGAATAATTGTGGAACAACTGTTTACTTCTTCCTTTCATTCTTCTATTGACGCAAGCCATCTCACATACTCGGCATACCAACTTCAGTTTGTTTTATTTTGTAATTAAAATTTTCTCTCCTGATTAAGTAAATGGATAAAATGAAAAAAAAGCAAACGAGCACGCAAAAAAATTAAAAGAACTCGAATTTAGTCTGTCCTACTACATGAATTCACTTGCAATGATCGTGTTAACTTGTTGCATCACTTCGTTCAAGAGTGATGATGTATCACTTTTATTTAATTTGACTCGTTTAACAAGGTTCTCTTTCTTATCTCTTTTATAGATCGCTTCAATGTTTTGTAGCATCGTTTGAACATATGTAGTGAAATCAGATAACAGTAGAAATATCCCACGATCTTTGATTTGATTAATAAGATTTTCCATCAGTGGCACATCTGGTAAACCACCAAGATAGCTATCCCAACCTGATCCTTGGTCATGACAAAACGGTGTGTGACCAGGCGCATCACCAACCCAAACTAGTATCTGTGCTGCTCGTGAACTACCATCTTTTGTCCAGCTTAATTTCAAAGCTTTATCTAACCCACCTTGAACATCTTCACACATATCGGCACCACCCGTCGCTCTTTGACTAGCAATTTTAGCTTCAACTGGTGCAATATTAGGCGCTTGATGAAAATCAATTAAATCGAAACGATTTGAATCAGTATAGTCACGATAGGCAACAAATGCCATTCGTAGAACACTATGTTTGTCAAATTTTTCTTGCATGTCCTTCTGTATTCCATCGCCGATCGCCTTGATATATTTTTTACAAGCTTCAATCCAACTTCCCATGGAGCCGGTACAATCCAACACGAAACATATTTCAACGGTTAGTGGTGCATTATGAACATTGCTGGAGAATGTTAAATCGATAGTACGTTTCGTGCTTTGTGTGACAGCATCAAAGTGTGTTTTCATTTCTTCGTTCCATACTTGGTCTGTCGATGAATAGGCCTTATTATCATCTCCAATGAACGTCGATGTCTTATCTACATGATAAAGTGGATCATTCGGTGTGTGCCCATCGCTTAGTTCATTTGACCAATTAATCAATGCATCACAGACTAGACGTGGATTTTGTGCAACAATCCAATCATTGAATGACAAGCAAACACCATTCGATTCAAGCCCAAGTCCAATTCCAATGACAGTAATCGAACGCTGCTCTGCATGAGCAATGATACGCTGTATGAAACTGCCACGTTTATCATAACCATCAGTCAATACGAAAATAAACATTGGACCATGATTATTGTTGTGTGCTGATTGTTGTTGTAGTAATTCTGAAGCTGCAAAGATAGCGTCACTTAACAATGTTGTTTCACCATCGATTTTCAATGCATTCAATAAATGGTGTAAAAATAAACGATCATAGCTTTGCTTGTAACTCTTCACTAGCTCTATACACTTTCCGAACGTTAAAACACTAAAATCTTCGATACCTGTTTTGTTTAATGCCGCACAAATGGAAAGTAATATGTCGACAGATGAAAAGTACGTTGGTCCAGTCATTGATACTGATTGATCGAGGAGAATTGCTATACGATATTCTGGTTTTTGTGAACCAATTTGATTTAAATAGATTCGATTGTATTGCCCCTGTGTACAAATAAATTTAACAATACCTGGTATAAATAATCGATTGCCTTTCGTATCTGGTAGAGCTTGTGTAGGCTTATAAGCTGGAAGAACATTGTCTTCCATGGTTCGTACTAGTTCACCAATATATGTTTCTAGGTGTTGTTCAATTTGTTGTAAGCGTTTATCTGTATCACTAAGAATTGTATCATGTAGTTCCAAATTCGAATAACTTTTCTCTAGTGCATCCATTGTTTTATCTAAATTTTCTATGAATTCATTGGAAGCACTTGAGAAATCAATATTCATTTGTTGTTGGAATGCTTGCTGTTCAAGTTTTTGTCTGGAATCGCTGACATAGAATTGACCGGCAAGAGCAATATCTGGATGTGTCCATAAATCAACATTTCTTGCATCCGATAAAGTGAAGGCACTTAATTGTTGAAATTTAATTGCATTCGCTGTCGATGTTTTAGTTTCAGGTGTAGCTGAATTGTTTGTATGTACTAAAATTGATTGTTCGATGATAGTGATAAGATCACCGACAACTGTTTTTGTTAAAGTATCAAGTTGCCCAATTTCAATTAACTGATTTCGTTCAGGAGCGACACGTTGTATGAATTCTTTTGCTTTTTTCTCATGTTCAACAGCGAAATTCCTATAATCATCGGAGAATCTGCTATCGCCGGACTTCGGCAATTCAGGTATAATGCAAACCATATAAAGATCAGCATGTGCCTTTTGTAATTGTGTTGTGAATAAGTCAACTTCTGTTTGAGCTGAGATACCATCAGTAATCATGATAATAAAACGTTTGACATTCGGTTTTATTGTATTACCGAAAAGTTCTTTATTTTCAGCGATTTGCTTTAAAGCTGTTGCAGGCAATGTTTTCTCATCGGTCGTAAAGGACTCGAGAATGTATTGTCCTCGTGCCACTTGTTTTTGTTGAAGACTAAGTGATTCACTGGTGGCGGTAGTAGTAGTAGTAGTGATTGGACTCGTTCCTGATTTAACAGTGTCATGCATTGATTCATGCCCTAGAGATTTAAGGATTTTTTGTTCGGCGCCAAATCGAAGAACGGCAAATTTCCATTCCAGACGACGAAATGTCTCCATAAGAATGACTAATGTAGTCAGTGCTTCTCGGATTTTTTTCCCACTCATGCTTCCACTATTATCAACGCAAAATACAAACTCAAATTGTAGATCGTCCTGTTCTGTTTGTTGTTTACTATACTGTTTTGTTAATGCTGAACGTAAACGCGTCAATAGCATACCTTGAATATTTCGTGTAAGTCGGGCTAATAGAGCATATCGAGGCTTATCTAATTTAGTATTGGGTAAATCCTCAGGATCACAACTTTCACTAATCTTTCCGATATCGCACTTGTTGACCGATTGTAAAAGATTTGCGTACATGTTGTTTGAGCGTTCTTTCAATTTATCTAGGTCATTTTTACTGATTTTTACCGTTTTACTTTCATCTTTCGATTTTGAATCGGTTGTTCCTGTATTTGAACCAATATTATTTCCAATTTGAACACGAACGACCCCAGCTTCTTTGATGTCTACTTTCGGTGAAACGTTTTCTGCGTCAGAATTTTCCACTCTCCCATCATCATCTATTACTAGAGAGACATCACGATTCGCGGCTGTTGAGCCTTCTTTTGCTAATGCTTGCTCATCAGTGTCAGATTTCTCAGGATCTTCGCTACCATCATCCAATGCAGAATTCAACTCGCTCTCGTGATTCGATAGAATATTATTCAATTGAATGCCTAGCTTGTGCAATATTGGATTGCCGATTATTTCACCTTGCTCAAATTTTGAATCTTCAAATCCTTGTAAAAGTTGTTTCACGTTATCAAGATTTGTTCTTTGCTGCTGACCTTGCATATGATCAGGCAGATCAGAAATATTTCCATCTTCAGGTATGTCGTAATCATCAGCCATATCGCTCTTCTTGTTTAATTTACACATTTTTCGCAACGAATCTGAGCCACTAAGTTTATCTAAAACTTGAATTAAGTCCTTCCTTATTTCTTGACATTTCTGTTTTATATGACCATTAATATCGCTTGAACATTTATCAATCTCCTCCAATGATTGATACAATTGTAGGGATATTTCGATAACTTGGCATAACGTTGTTTGGGCTAAGCTATCAATTTCTTTTTTCATATTATTCGCTACCATCTGTTGTAAAGTGTTCATAGCTGCTTGAATTTTATTGCTGATCGCAGTTGCTGTTGCTAAACATGTTATTGTTTCTGTCAATACTAATTCATCTTCCTTAGCTATACTGGACACTTGCTGCTCTGACTTTTTACTCAACTCGGCAGCTTCCGTTGCCAGCTTCTTTACTTCAGCTACTGCTTCTTCTTTAACTTCCTCACTTGGTTCACTCATTAAGAGAGGACTCGTTGGTTCACCAGAGTGATAATCAGTGAATTTTGTGTCGCCTGATATTTTTCCACGCCTGTTCGCTAATGGATTCTCGCTGGTGGTGCGATCAGAAATAGTCTTCTTTGTTGTTGAACCTTCACTAGGTCTGCCTGATGATGCAGCTGCCATTGACGACAGCACTTCACTACCATCGCTTGTACTGCTTACGTGGCTATCTGCTTCTTTAGTAGCACCACTTGGCGTCCCACTGCCTGTACTACCACTACTGCTAACACTTGCTTTGTCACTGAGTCCAGTACCATTACTGGCACCGCTGGGGTGGCTCTTAGCTTCATCACTGGAACCAATCGGTTTAGCCCTATATTCACTACCGATATCTGTACTACTACTTGCACTGCCGGTTCCACCAGTACGTGCACTGCCAGTTCCACCAGTACTTACACTACCAGTTCCACCAGTACTACCAGTTCCACCAGTACTTGCACTACCAGTTCCACCAGTACGTACACTACCAGTTCCACCAGTACTTGCACTGCCAGTTCCACCAGTACTTGAACTGTCAGATCCACCGCCATCGCCACTGCCACCGCCGAACAATCCACTGAATGCACCGCAGAGGGAGAGAGCTAAGCCTATGGCGGCTAGCACGAGACCTACTGGATTGGTAGCCATCAGAAGTGTAACTATGCCACCTATGATTGCAGAAGCATGTTTAACTGACTCTGGTATACCAGGTATAATTTCTGTGAGTATGGACATTGCAGCTGTTGCAATGGAACCTATTTGAGCTACTTTTGCAGATATTGTAGTTGCTTTAGATAGGGCCGAAACGCATTCAGTTATTTTTTGAACATTTCTGTATACAGTTCTGCCTTTCTCTAGTGCATTAACTACATCTTTATCTACACCAGCTGCAGTGAGTAGATCGGTAGCTAGCTGAAGATAGTTATCACCCGAAAGAGGCTTTCCAGACGTTAACGCTTTCACCAATGGTTTGCTTGCGACCAGTATTTGTTGCCCTTTACCACCGATCATGGAACCAGCAGCATCTATCATATCTTCGTAGCTAATCGATTGCTTGTTGAGCCTTTTCTGCAGTAATGGCATAACTGATTGAACGAACGGACGAACCTCGTCTGGAAGAATAGTACTGATGGCATTCAACGAATGATCAAGTATTTTTTGTGGATTTTTCGATTGAATAGCATCCATTATATCCACAACAGCATGAACTTGTTCTGCATATTCTGGGGGTAAAAATGATGCTCCCATATTCAATGCACACTTGGCTATATCTTCAGTTGCCATAGCTTTGTGCTTGACAATTGTTTGTAGCTCTTGAGCCATAGTATAAACACTCTTTAATTCTGGTGGTAAATATGACTTTAAATTGTCGTCATTCATTAGACTATTGAACAATTGTAGCGGATCATTTGTTTTCGAGAGAACTTTAGCAGCTGACTTTGCTATAGCCATAGCTATATCGATTTTGTTTGCATGCTCTGGAAAATATTCATTTGTTATCGAATGAACTACTGCTTGAAGATCATTATTTTGTATCTGATTCACGACATTTTGTGCAACAATCAATGATTTCGCCGTTTTCTCATCGACGATACCTATGGCTGCATCAAAAGCACAACCTAGTAGATTCTCTTTCGTTATTGGTTGTTTCATCAGTTGAGTTAACGATGACATGACCTTTTGAGCTTGTTCTGGCACATGTGGAATAAGCGTGAGAGCATCTTTGATTGCGTCAATTTCCTGATGATTTGTCAATTTTTCATAGATATTGCCAGCAGTTCGCAACATGACAGATGTTTTCTTGGGTGCAAGAACTGAAGCTAAGTCAAACGTTGTGTGGATTATATGTTTTAATTCGCACGTTTCTAACCGACTGAACTGTTCCATGTTTTCAAAAACTGTTTGAACTTCTTTATTGGGCATTAGTTGTGATAAATATTTCAATGATTGTAGTTTGTCTGTTGACAATAAATTCAATGCATTCAACGATACTTGTAGGACATTTCCTGTTTCCGCTCCGTATAATTCAGTTATGGTATTGACGACTTTATTTTGTACTGCATCTGAAGAAGTCAATTGTTTTACACCTTCGTTAAATCCCAATCGAAGATTTTCTGGAAGTAAAACTGAAATTGATTTCAGTGCTTGAATTGGTTCTTCTATTCCTCTATCGAGTATTCTTCCTAGACTGATCTCTGACGAGTCTATAGAGATGATTCCGTGTGCTAATTCAAGAATTTTTTGTTTCACATCACCAACAATTATTTCTGGAGTAGATCCTAAGATAGCTTTAGCTTGATTAGAAATTTGTTCATCAGGTATGAGATGAAGAACTTCATCAATGACGATCATCGTCGGATTCTTGTTGTTACTCAAACTGTCCAATGCATTTGAAATTGGTTTGAGAAATTGTTTCATATGCTCATCAGGAATACACTCAATCGTTTGATCGATAAAATTCGAAATATTTGCTTGTGTAAATTCTCCATTCATAGCTGGCATCAAATTTTTATAGGATTCCAATAATGTGTTAAGATGTTCGATTGGTTTCAATCCAATATCGCTATCGTTCAGTTGACTTGCTAGTTTAATACCCTGTTCCAATACTTCTAATTGTGTCATAGTCGTTGATGTCACATGCGAAATGACTCTTATTAATTCATCGTTAACTTTTTGTTCTTTATCGATTGGATTCATTAAATCGCAAATATCAGAAATGGTTTGCATTAAAGGAATTATTCTCTTGTTCTGAATACTATCTACTATGCTTACTAAATGATTATTGAGTTTTCTATGATCTGGTAATTTCAATTCGTCGATAAAAGATTCTTTGGCTGTTTTAACAAAACTCGTAATCGAATCTGGTGTTATTGGTCCTGATTGGAATCCTGCAAAATGCTTCTGTAATATTTCCATCCAAGCGATTTGTTTTGATTTCAATTGACGGCAGTTACATGTTAATGATAGAACTGATTCCAAAAGATTGAATGAATCTTTGGGTTCCATTAGTTTTTTCAAATCACAAGATAATAATCGGCAACGATCATTTCCAAAATTTAACATCGAAGAAACAATATTCGTAGAAATTTGATTATCACAAGCCGATGTCTGGTCCGATAGTAGCGTAATTGTGAGCACTGTTCGCAGCGAGTCAATAGTCGTTTGATCAATATGAGCTTGCAATATTGTACATATATCGTCAATAAACATTTTCCAGTCTCGACCTGCTTTGTCTGCTCGTCTAATTCCATCTGTCAAATTCGAAATGATACTTTGTAAACCTTGAAGAGTGTTCTTCTCGGTTGAACTCAAACCGGGTGATAGCGAAGCAAGAATACCCGGGAAGGCGGATACATCGTTTAATGATGGCTCAAACTCTTCATTCGAAATCCGTTCGCTTAATTTCATGAATTCGACGATATTTTTTGATTCATTTTTATCGTCTAATTGTTCTTGAACGTAATCGAAAACAGTAGAAACAGATAGCGTATTGTCCGATGTAGCTATCGCCTGTGTAACAAGTTGACATTCAGTCAGCGGTATATTCGACTCAAACATTTTTTGTAAAATGACTTGTTCATTGATCGATTCACCATTCGATGATAATTCTAATAGTCGATCGAGAAATTTCAGTGGATCGCGGTTCGTTTCAGTTGTCATTTCTGAGATAAGCGTACTTAATGCCTTTTCTGGATTTTTCGTTTTCTCCACTGTTTCAACTGTACTAACAACTTTTTCCATCAAATTCCTCAATTGCTGCTTATCACTGTTCGATAGTTTTTGAGCTTCCTCTTGATTCATCACTAAATCACTTGCATAATCAAGTAAGCGTTTGTTTGCCAAGTGTTCTTTACTAGGATCCTTATGATTATTCTTTTCATATTCAATCAAACGTGCCAATATTTGTTCGTGTTCAGTTTTTCCATGTTGTTCGAAAAGAATCGATAGTTTTTCAGCGCAATTAACTGCTAACGATAGATTTTCGGTTTGTGTCATTCCTTCTACGCCTATAATAGCCTGTGGCAAATGCCCATTCAAAATTGCGTCCATTTTTTCATACATAAGTCTCCACTCTACTGTTGTTAGTTTGCCAAATGTATATTGGATCTTTTCGTGGATATTATTTGTATATGTTGCTACTTGGTGACTATCAGACTCAATAGCCGACACTATCAGATCACATGTCAAATCTTCAGGGGTATCTGAACGTTTTGGATCTGAATGTACTAACCCATCGATTAGAATTATGACTGGAGCAATCGCTGTAGCTGCACGTTGACGATATAGATTTGTGGTGTCTTCGAGTAATTGCATCAATCGTTTTTCGATTTCGGATTGAGATAAATGTTTCAATGGCGATGGAAGATCAATTGGCTCTATCTTACCTGTCGATTTATCTTTAGGTTCAATGCGTCCGGTAATGATTAATTTATATTTTTTGATTGTTTTTTCTGAAGATCGAGCAACTAAACGTTGATCGATTTTGAAATTACCGATTGGTGCAGTTTTTTTTATTTCAACGTTACATGCAATTTTTTTCGGATGAAGGGGAGATATTATGAAGTTTTTTTCATTATTCGCAAATTTGAAACTGAATATAGAATTCTCTTCTGTTTCGTATTCTAACTTTGCAGATACATTTCCATCGTTTTTAACCGTAATTGAAAACGGTAGAATTTTTGATTCTGGTGCTCGTGTGCCACAATGAAGAATATTTTGATCGAATGAAATGATTGCAGCCATTCGTTTACAATGGAATGGAATACGATGTATTGGCTCTTTACAATTAGTTTTCAGAACAAATTCACAATCGAACGAGGCTGATTTCTTTTGAACTGTATATATATAATGGCATTCAATGGTTTGTTGAGGTAAGATGATAAATGGAAGTAGGACATGATTATTGATGGTAACGTGTGTCGATGTTGTATGTATATCATCAATTAGCATTTTTACTGGACCTTTGTTTTGCAGAATGAGTTGACCTGCGGTTTCGTTAGCTTCTTCAGAAACTTGAAGTTTCGTCAGAGAACCAAAGTGAAATTTATCAAATTCAGGCCAGCCAGATGTTGTCTTGAGTATTAATTTAAATGACGGACGTTGACTTGCATTTGGAAAAAGAAAATCAATTAGATTGTCAATAATTCGGTGTGCATCTTTGATTTGTAACTCAATTTTCAATATTAACGATGCACCTGGTTCGATGAGAACTTGTCCGTGAGATAGTCTAGTAACAACAAGTTTAGAAGAATTTTCGGGCTTTGATTCCACGACCATTTTTACTTCGCCCGTATTGCGTACTGTAAGTTCTTCGTATAGAGTGGTACCAGGAATACATGATTCTAAGTCAATAGAAAATTTTCTTTCTGTTAAAGGTATTGATCTATAAATGAGATCAAAGGAAATTCTTCGCGATTTTCCTAAACAAATAATTCGAACTTTGAAGTCTTTACTAAAATAAATTTCATAGACGCATTTAGCATCTTGAACTATATCTTGTATGCACCAATCAATATTCAATATTTTGGATTCGTAGGCAAGTAAAATAAATGTTGAATATTTACTATCGATCTCAAATTTCCCAATAGCACCACCTTCTCGACGTATTTTAACCCGGAGATCGAGTGCTGTTGGGTTTTGAAGAGTAAACGCACGTTTTTCATATTTACCAGAACAGGTAAGTGCTAGACCAAAATCAATTAAGTACGTTTTTAATTGATTCAATGATTGATCATCAACTGCTACTTCAAATAATGGTAGATCGATGTCAATTGAAAATGATTTTATTTCGCAACATAGAATAACAGAAATGATCAATCGATCATTTCCTAGCTTCAATTGCCAACGTTCTTGATATTTGCCTTCAATACATTGACTATTTGGTGTGATTTTGATAGTACTTGAATCATGTGGATCAACAACAGATGATGAGGAACGAATAACGAATGCTGATTGAGTATGCTTATCTGAATTCGATGACATCTCAAAATTAATTTCATCATCACTATTATTTACAATTTGAATCGATTTTGTATGTAATTGTGCATAGGACCAATTCTGAATGATTTGTCCTAGTTGTATAACTATTGATGAATGAGATCCGAAATAATCACCGTTCTGTTTGTTGATCGTTATTTTACTAGTAGATGGTGAGCCAGTTGATTTCATCAATGTTGTAACATTGACCTTTTTACTTATCTCATTTATATTATTTAGACGTGGTGGCTGTGTAATAGAACGCATTTGTTTTTTTCGTTCATGAATTAGTACTAATGTTTCATCGATAATCACTTGAAACGTAGTTAATTGTTTTTCATTCATCAATGTTTGTTGTTGTTTTCGAATAATATGGTGCTTTATTGTGTCAAGTAAAGAAATCGCTTTTTCACAATGTTCTTTTGTTTCGAGTGGATGAACAATCAATTGAATTAGATTTAATTCAATGGAAATTAGAATATGATAGATTTCTAAACCAAAATTCAGTTCACGTTGAGCCAGTGCACTTCCATCACGAAGTAATAGACGCATTCGGATTGTATAGACTTTGTCTATATTTTCTTTTGATACAATATCGTCGTTATCAATCAACTTTACAAGAACACCGCTTCGCTGAAAAGTTTCCAATGATTTATCGAGAGCCTGTCGAAACTCTATATTCGATTGTAAATCTTTTTCTATGGCAAGCGATGCGTCATGTAATTTGGATAGAGTGGTTGCTAATTTTTCGAAATGAAAGGTTTCTTTGAATATTTCTAATTCTCGTTTTAAAGTATCAGCTGAATCAAATCCTAGAAAAATGCCATGTTGTATTCGATTAAGTTCATTTTCATCAACCGTTGTATTTAATGTATTCACTGTGTGTACTATTGTTCTTTCTAAATATTCGTATTTCAATGTCAGTTGAGTCATTAGAAAATGGTGCGTTGGCGGAGATGAAATCTTTAATAATTGTATATCTTTTTCCAGTGCAATGGTAGGCGTTGCGGCTATACTTTCTTGTTTAGGTATATTGTAATAGATTGGGGATCTTGGCATTTCACAATCGTATACCTTTATTTTTTCAATGTTTTTGCACAGGCGATTGAGATCTTCTATCCAATTTCTAAGTTGTTTCTTTCTGTCTTCAGCATTTAATTCCCGATATTTTTCAAGTAATTCCAAATAAGGATGATCCACCAAAGTATCGGCCAACGAAATAGAGTCATATATCGTTATTGGATCTGTCGTTAATTCATCTGATATCGTAGCCATAGGCTCATCTTTTTTTACCGTACCCTCTTGAATCACAATATCACAGAGTTGTATCGACGTATTAGGAGTAATGCGTATCTTAATCGTATTATAATTGTATTTCCCGAACTTGTATAATACATCGATGTCTTCAAATGAACAAATATGAGCGTCTTGCAGCTGAATAATACCCATTTCTGTCCAACTTTCTGTGTCTCCATTGCCGGCCAGAATTTTTAAGTACCAAGTCTTTTTACAATGTATTGGATCCAATACTATGTGTGTAAATATATTTTCTACATAATTTGAAATTGTCCAAGATTTTAATGGTTTTATTGCGCTTTCGGATATGAGTGTGTCGGACTCCTTTGTAAAGAGTTGAATTTTATTATCCCACATATCGCGGCTTGATTGCTTATGTTTGGGTTTATCATATAAATATTCGACGAGTTTTATTTCGATTCGCACAGAATCGATATTTATCATGTTCATTAACTCTTTTCCTTCCTTTTCTCGATCCAGTTGGCAAGGCACTGGAACTTTTTGCTGAGCTTTCATTAGCAGCCGGACAAGTTTTACACAATCATTTGTTAAAATATCCTCGTCTATTATATCGAAATGGTTCGATTTAAATTTTGCTGTTTGCAAAAGTTTACCAATAAGTTTAATATCATGCAATATTTTTATTGAATCTGATTTGGTTTTTTCAATTGTTTTACATACTCGATCACGATTTAAATCATATTCCTGCTTTAAGCGTTCGTTTTTTTGTCTAATGTGTTGAGTTTTACTATCAAATTCATCATTCATACGTTGTACCCATCGTTCTCGAATTCGTTTTCTCTGTTGAAGCAATGCATCGATTTCTTTATTCCAATCGTCTATTGTCGATTGAACCTGCGTCAGACTTGGCCGCAAAGTGAGACGATCCATATTATTCAAATCGATTTTCAATTGATTTAAATTCATCATTGACATTCGCATTAATTCATAACGAAGTAATTTTGTTAATCGAACAAGATAAACTATGACGGGCTCATCATTGATTAATTCCTGTTGAGGATATTTACGTTCTAATTCGCCAATTGTTTGCTGTAGAAATACGATGATTCGTTGTCCTTCTTCATTTAATAATTTGAAAGCAAATGAATATCGTAATCGTTTCGCAGTCGATTGTTGATTGCTTGTTGTTGCTGATGTAAACGTACGAAGAAAGCGAGATGCTTGTGACCAGCCTTGAATGAGAAATTGTGTCAATTGATTGTACCAATCAAATTCTTCGTCGAGTTTTTCATCATAATGAAAGTAACGCATTAAATTTACCTTTGATAAAGTTTCTAGTAGATAAATATTATCGCGCTTTAAACGACTTTTGATCGTTGTACTATATTTTTTCTGTAAGGAATCAATTTCTTTTTGTTGATGCTGTTGTACTAATTGAATGAAAAATAAAATAAATTGATCGACGAAATTTTCTATTACTGATCGTATGTGACTTAATGATTCAATTAGTTTCTTGCGTTCATTGTGTAAAATATTAATTGACATTAAACCTTGATCTAATAATAAATCTAATTGATCTTTAAGAATATATTCTAAGAATTCTGAATACATTGTTTCAAATGACGAGGAACATGATAGATGAATAGATTTAACTAGATTCTCTAGAAACGGAGCGATGGCTTTAACTGTTTCAAGTTCGAATTTATCGGCATTATTTTCGAGAATTTTCATTAATAAATATTGTGTATTACTGACGAGTACATTCAAATTATAACTGACTTGAATAAGAGGATTTGTTTTCGATACTGATTCATTCCAATCGCCAATTTGTGAAAGTACTTTCATTTTTCGTTCGATATCATCCATGAGTGCAGCTGGATCATAGCAAATATTACCAAATGCATGTGTATATTGAAGTTTGAGACTATACTCTAACAAGGGAAAGTCGTGGCATAGACGTTGATGAACTTCTCTTAAGGAATATTCGTCGACAGGCAAACTTGTACCGGGTATATCTAAACGTTCTCGAAAACCACTAAGAATAACCAGTCGTTTCATATTATTATCCCATTCGAATGATTGTTTATCGAATTTAATGGGCATGGTTTTCAATTGCGTAAATACTAATGGATTTGATTGCTGAATTTTGAATAATTGGACAAGAAAAATGGCCATGCGCGCATAGAAACTGGAACAATGGTACAATAATATCGACAGTACTTTAGATCGATAACTAACTCTTGTCTCATTAGAAGACTTTTCAATATGAAAAGCAATTCGACTGAGTTCTTCTACTGTTTGATGAACGGTGTTCATGTCCATGGTAATCAATGATACTTGAGGAGCTTTAATTATAGGCTGAACAATATCGAGAGTTTCATTCAGATATGCACGTGTTTCATGGATTGTTTTCTCGATTTCGTTTACGAATGAATTCCGTTGATGAATCATGTCATTGAGCCAATTTTCAAATGAATTCAGTAGTTGAGTATGTGCTAATTTGTATGCTAATAGGAAACGCGTGAATATTTGATAGAGATTATCATCTGGCATTAACCATTTGAGTGCTTCATGATATTCATCATAGGACTTTGCCAACTCATTTCTCAGTTTTTCAATGAATTCAGTAACACGAGATTTCAATTGATTAAATTCGGTTAAATTCATCTTTAACAGGCTTGCTTTTGCGCTAAATAAAGTTGCATAGAATTCACTAGATGTTGTTAATTTTTGTTGCTGTTGTTGATTACTATTGGCTTCTGATTTTGGTTTGTCGAGTTTTTCGATGAGTTGTGACGGTAAATAATTGCCCTTCACTTGTAATTGACGATTGACTTCTAAAAGTCGTCGTATTCGTTCAACGGCAACTCCATTTAAAAATTTTTGATAGTCTTTTTCGAGTGTAATGTATTCATCATTGATTTTACTGTTTTCTCGTTCTAATTCTCGACGCTTGTAATCAAGCAGCGTGGGAGACATGAGTTCTTTTTCAATTGTAGCTTTTCGAGCTTTACATTGTTGAAAATCTCGTCCAGTTGCTTGAACAATGGAACTAGAGAATTTCAAATAATTAGTTGCTGTACAAGAATCGGACACACCCAGTTGCTTCGTGAATTGAGACAAATTGTCTTGCATTTCATCGAATAGTTTACTCAATAACGATTGTATTTCGAGAGCAAAAAATGAATGATATTCGTTACTTTCGGTCAACTGATAAAACCAATGATTTTTTAGATCCTCGATTTCAACTGATTCATTCATTTTATTAATTAAACTTCTCATGAATTCGACAAGCTTGTTTGTTGCTTGTGAACTATCAAATGACAATAGAGATAGAGATTCATCTTTACCATTCCTTAAAGTAAATCGTTCTACGTGTAAATCTTTGATAGTTGTTCGAAACTCGGGAGATGCCAAATATTTTTTCAATTTTTCAATATACTTGAAAGTGAAGTCATCCAATTGTAGTGTTTCCATGAATAGTACAGGTAATTCAGGAAATAGAAGAGCAATTATATCGGACAGCCGAAGATAAGATAGCTGCATTCCAGCTGATTGATTATAATTTGCTTGATCGTGTAAGATCCGCATAAGAGCTTCACGTCGTTCGTAGAGTCGAACAAGAAGTGGATATATGTGAATTAATTCATACGTTTGAATATCTTGATCAGCCGATGTTATTAGTAGAAGTTTCGATTTATCGCAAGGATTTAAACGTTTTAATTGATTCGATCGTTGTTGAATGATATTTTCCAATGTTTTCGTTTGAAGTTCTTTTAAACGCAATTCCGGCAAATTAAAACGATCCTCTTCACCTTTTGCATGTTCTTGACAGAATTGTAAAAGTTCTCTACATGTCTCAGCCAACGAAGTGGAATCGAGAAAGATAAATATGGCCATGAGTGATTTCAAATTATCAATAATAGATTGAACAGTTAAATGACCCGCATTCGATGAACACAGATCGTAGATTAGCTTTTCGACATTGGTCCACATTGATTCATATGTTTGTTGTTGAAAATAATCGGTTAAAAATTCTAAAGCTTCATCTTTCCCGGAAAATTTTTCCTCCATTAAGGATTGAACTAAAGTAACGAGACGATTTCGTTCGTTATCTGAAAAATCATAAGTAGTGTCACTCGCATATCTGATCGTCTTCTCAAGCATATCAGGTGTAACATCGATTGATTTTTCATGTTTAAATCGTTTTATATTAAAGATATCAGATTTTTTACGTTCGATAGATTCAGCTGTGATTTGTCGTTGCAATTGTTTTGGTGATTTTCGCCAATGCAAAAGCCCGAGTTCATTCAAAATTGTCTTGTTACGTTTTATTTCATGCAATTCCATTAGTAACATCACAATAGCATATTGTATTCGTGATAGGCCATTTTGTTTGGCTAATTGTCGTAACTGTTCTAATTCTTTTTCCACTTTTGTTAATTCTTCATTTTGACGATCTAACATTGTTTCTTCAGCATTTCTTTTAATTATGGTAGTTGGTGGTTGAAATGAAGATGATTCTGTTGGTCGAACAACTTCAGGGATGTTAGTGTTTTGAATGATATTATCTAGTTCAGCTTTTGTAATCAATTTAAAATCATCGATTTCATTCGTTGTTAATTGTTCAACTGTTTTAAATTGCGAATAAGCAACATGTTTCAGTATATCGTCATTGTACAATTTCATAGTTTCATAGTATGTTTCAACAGATATTTTTATACCATATGTATCGACACTATCCATCGTATATTTCATGATGTTGATCAGAAGCTTTGAAATCTGATGCGATTTCTTATAGAAATCGATTTCATTTGTATTTGTTCGATAGCGTAAAATTATTTGTAATAGTTTCGCTTGAATCATATGTAGACGATCGATTAGGGTTGATATGAATACATGAAATCTAGTATGTGGATCGACTAAGAATCGTTTCAATTGATTCAAAACAGGATATTGAAATTGTTTTCTTTCGACTATGTTCAGTGTTCGTGCTTTCGCTATTGGTTCTTTTGGTATGCACATTTCTAATGTATCCTCTAGTTTTCTCTCTAACTTTGTTATGACTTGTCGACCTAAATCTTGACGTGTTTCGTTAACTAACTTGGCCAGTTGTGAAATATTGATAGGCGCCGATGGTAATGTTTGATTTGCAATCGTCTTTACTTGATCAACAATTTTCAATAGAAATTCAATGTCTGCGTGAATTTCATTTTCAACAAGATTTTGATAAGTATGTTGTTCATTTCGAATGGTACCTAGTTGTACTTGTTTTTGAATCCAATTTTGAACATCGAGATCGAGTTGTTGTAAATAGGTAGGTTCGATCATCGAGTTGAAATCATCATTTATATCAGAATTATGAAAAATATGTTGTAATGCATATGGTAAGATAAAGTATGCTAAATCATTATCAATGTTCACCGTAATGAATTTTCGTTCTATATCGATATCAGTATCAGTGGATCTTTGTTTTATTTCATTCGTAAATCGATCAATTAACTGAACAAAATTTTTGTCGACTGTATTTGAATCCATTTGATGTTCAATCGCAAAATAGCGAAATGAAATCTTTTGACTGAAATAAGCTATACCAGATTCATTTGTTAAGTACCTATTGTACGAACGTTTATCGATCAGTATAAAATTCGTCAAACGAACGTTGACAATAATATCGATTGCATTAGTTGTTTCCAAACAATTATTAATTGTTAAATGTGCATTATCATCTCTGAATACAAACAGAAGAATATTCTGTTCGAACAGTTCAGGATAGATAAGTTGCATCAGAGTAAGACTTGCACGCCCATGTGCTGTATTAATCTCATCAAAATTGACTTTCTTAAAAACATGCTGCCGAAGAACGTCAGATTTTAACTGTTTTCGTTCTTCGTCGAGTATATTCGATGATGAATATGTTTGACTTGATTCGTATTCTTTCAAATAGATTTTCGATATGGTGCAGAGTAACTCATTTATAATATTTTCTTGTCGTCTACAGCCATAGTCATGAATAATTTGAAGCCATCCATTAGCTTCGAACTTTTTCAATTCTTGTCTTAATGGTAAGAATAAAGTTCTGATATTCTCATTCAGTTGTTCGATATTTTTTAGTGCTGTATCGTGTCTGGCTTTTGTATCATTCAATGTATTTTCTTCTTGTTGAACTGTATCTAGTTCTACGTCAATATTTGATGTTTTATCTGATACTGATTCTAGAAGACTATCAATTTTCAGATGAATTTCTGTAATTCTTCTCTTGACGTCTTCAATATTCTTGACTAGCATGTGCTCTTGAGAGCGGTATCGACTTTGAATATCATCGAGCTGAACTTTACACGATGCTACTTCTTCGTAGATAACATTAAGTATCGTATGAATGAAATACAAAGAATTCAAGCTGGCAAGTAAATTCGATGAACTCAATAACGTTTGTTGTTCGTCCATTTTCTCTATAAAATCCGATTTAATCATAAGATTCATCGAAAATTTGCATGCAACATTTAATTCTAATTTCGATGCGGCTAATAAAATAAATTGATCTTCTTTCATTATTGAAAGATACTGGCATAACTTTAATATGATATCCAATCGTTGATCAGCTGAAGATACTATTGGAATTGATTGTACTTTTTGTAGATGTACGTTGATTAGCTTCAATGCTGCATGAAAATCGTTATCGTCATCGTCAACATTCGTTTGGTTTTGTTGCCGAATGAATTCTTGCGTTTGCAAAAGAATGTGTAGATCTTTCTTCGCCATTTGTTGACATGGAAACGAAACCCATTTCATATATGTTTCCGTGATGAGAAGTTTATCGAGATCATTCTGAATCATAACGCTCCAATGAGCTATAATTGATGATCGCGATAGCTTACAGATGATTTGCAATTTTTTCGATAATGAGGAGAGTTTTTGAATTGTGTTGTTCAATCGTTGCAATTCTGAAAGACGATACGGTGCATCGATGAATGACGTTTGCTCGACAAAATTAATAATTTGCTTATAACATTCTTGAACAGTGATATCTAATAGATGTAACGAATCTTCAGTATTATCAAGTGAAAGTAAAATTCTTGTGGACAATAAATATTGATGAATTTTAAGAAGCAATTTTTTCAAATCAGCACCTAGTACCATTGATTGAAGTGCATCATTGAGTAGAACTCGTGATCGAATAGTTGAAACTTGCGAAAAGAGATCATCTGAGATGGTTTCCTCTTTGGATTTTAGTAATGGTTGAAGATAATCCAATAAAAACAGACCATAATCGATAAAGTCTTCTTTGAGGCACGCTTCTTCGTTAATGTACTGATTGATAACTCTCAAGTGAAGATCTAATGTGCATTCTTCGATTGATGCAATTAAATCGTGTAGATTCTCTGCTGATCTATACCAGGCCATTTGTTGATGTCGATTTTCTATTCCAACCACGGATGAAAGCATTGGTAGAGTCGTGTAAGTTGTTTTATTCAGTTCGGCATTCGACAAATGTTGAATGAAGCTTTTGATTAAAGATATTTTTCCACTAGGATTTAAAATCGGATCGAGATAACTTCGAAAGATCGATGGTTTTAATGCAAATACCGGATCGCGTTCATTCATTGCGTATGTTCGTAGGATACGTGCTGACCGTTTTATATTTTGATAAGATAATTGATACGATGTAATAAATTGTAAATCTTTAGTGTTCGATAGCTCTTTTGCTGACGCATGCAAACGTAGCAATGTATGCGTGAGTTCTTGGCCCCCATTGATTCCTTGAAGTTCACCTTTGACAATTTCCGATAGATCATGTTGATCAACATTATGAACTGTTAATTCATCATCTAACGGTTGCATTCGTATAATTAAACATCGATTTCTCCAAGCACTGGATAGTTTATTTGCCATTTTTCGATTATTATTTGCGATGACAAACAATCGAAAATCACTATGAATACCGTTTCCACGGCTGTACTGTTGAGATGTTGCTGATTCGTATAAAGTTAATGTTGGTTCAGCTTCAGCTAAGGAATTCAAACGTTCGATAACATCTCCACGAGCACAATTAACATTATCTAATAGAATCCAATCACCACGTTCCATAGCTTGTATTAAAGGTCCTTTGTTAAAAGTAAATGTCAGTCCTTCGCCAAGGTTTTGCACCAATTTATAGTCGTCTTCAACTTGTTCAAGTATATCGAGATATTTTTCTATTTCTTGTGAAATCAGTTCGACATATGTTTCGTGCGAATGCTGTAACGCATTTTCCAATAATATTCGACATTGTTTGTAGGCATCAAGAGCAAGATCATTCTTTTCTATAAGAATCAATAAGAAAAAGAAAATTTTTAATTCTAGAAATTATAGCAATATGAACATTTACTATTGTTAAATGTGAGGTTTTCATGAGAGCAATCATTTTGTCAGATCTCTATACAAATTAGCTATAGATGGAGCGACACTGTTTTTGCTTATTTAGATTCAGAAATTAGCACTTCACACACATATATGAAGTCATCTTGGTAATGATCGTATGAGAAAACGAGTATAATTAAATGGTACTTTCAGAATAGGAAATATCTGAATTGATCTGGGAGGGGTACTCGAGCAGCTATGTCCAAATATTTTCAATTTTGACGCCGCAACAGTTGGATGCGCATTGACATGAGCAGAGTGGAGATAGTTCATCAGAAAATGTGTCCTTTTATATTTCTATCTTACGTGCACATTTCCTATCAATGTCATAATGTTGAACTACAGCTGAACTCAATGGGTACGAATGGTTGTGATTGTTATAGATGGAACTTCTATGATTTATCTCATGTCTACAATAGGATTCATCCAACACTCACATTCAAATCCATATGATATGGATGTGCAGTGCCGGTGTACTGACCACCCACTACGCCAACACTGTTCCCCAGGGAGTACTGACTACACCGGGAGAGTGTGCAGTAGAACACCGACCACACTGTCACCGGTGTCACTGAAACACTGAAGATAGGGACACTGACGGCACCGACACTGCACACCTCTATCCATATTGAGACTAGCGTATCTATGGTTCTAGCTGCATCAGTCTGACTTCTTTATCATGGTTCCCGATTCAATCAACTTCAATTATTAGTGTTTCTGTACATAGTAAACAGTTAATTATAACTAACCGTGTTCCCATTGAAAAAGCATACGTGCAATTGTACGAATCAATTGTTCGGATTCGTCAAATTTTTGTAACAATGGTATAAGTACAGCCAATGCAAAACGAATGATGTCATTGAGTAGTTGTTTACTATTCTGTTTGCGACGTTTATCATAAGAATGTTTATTGATCACAGTCCACGAGCCCAGCAAATCTGATGTTGTTGTTTCATGATTGAGATTCAATACCAATAAGCGTCGCCCACATATGCGAGCTAATTCACAAACAGTAGCTGTTTTGCCCGAACAATCACCTCCTTCAATCAAAACTGTCGCTTTACTCACTGTAGCTGCTGCTAATAGTTGTAGTCTTTCCAATGTTCGTTTGCTATGAATGCATGGCCTGTACGTCGACGGATATTCTTTTTTCTCGATATAGACGAAGCCGAGTCGTGTATAACCTTGCAAATTTAAATCACTATCAATCAATTCTTGGCAACTCGCTGCTCCAGTGGGCGTATCCAAAGTAAAATGCTGTCGTATCATTTCACGAACTAAAGTTTGATCGGCAACGTATTCGAACCGAGAGGCATAGACAATATCCAAGTAAACATGTAGACTACGAATTATGTTCTGTTCTTCGATTTTACCAACACTTTCATCATCAGTTGTATTTGTTATTGGTGGTGTTATCGTTTCTGAAAGACTAATATGAGCTCGATGTGTTACTGAATGTGCTGCAATTAAATTTGATAGTTTTTCAATATCTCGAAGATTAAAATCGTACGGTCCGCCAAGACGACCAATCTGTCGAAGTCGTGCCTTTTCGCTTATTTCAAAATGAAACATATTTATCTTCTCAACGAGTTTCTCAGTTAGATAGCCTGCATCAAGATGAGGACGCAACAATGAAATGGTGATGTGCATTAATTCATGAACTTCGAATGATGCCAATTGAACTTGAATAAAATGTGTTTGAGTTGAACGAGGCAATTTCTCTCGGCCACCACCAATCGAAGCTGGATTCATAGCAGCAACAATAATTGAACCATCGATTTGAATCGATTTTGCTAGTGCAGGTATAAACAATTCTTTTTCGTTGCCAAATAATGGTGACAATTGATTTAATAACTCTTTACGTGCTAAATTTAATTCATCGAATAAAATGACCGTATTTTGACGATCTTCATTCAGTGAAATGTACAACGGCCCTTCTTGAAATTCAAATGATCTTTGTCCACCAACAACCCGCGGTACGAACGACCCGATAAGATCTTCAAATGTAGTATTACTACTAAAATTGATACGAACAACATTGTATCCTAACATTTTCGCTAGAACTTCAATGATTTTTGTTTTACCAACACCTGGCGGACCGGCTAATAATTGTCGATTGGATGAATGTAATGAAAACATGATTCGTGATATATTATTAAAGACAGATTTTGTTAGAGCAAGAGGAAATTTAAGTTTGTCTGGTTTAGTTTTTACTTGTGGTGCAAATGGTGCTATCAAACCATTCGATAGAAGACGTAAACCCCAATGTTTTCGTAGTTGTTTCGTCTCTTTATCAAATATCATCATATCTTCTACTGCACACCATTCATCAAGTCGTGTATAAACACCTGCTTCTTCGAGTTTTTTATCAGTCGTAATACAATCATTGGTGCAATTAAATTCTTTCAGTACATTTTGCCAGACTACATCTGCTGTTTGTAAATTCGAGATAGACGATTTTTTGACTTCATTGACACCGTCAAGAAATAGAAATTTAACGCAAAGTGCAGCTGCTTGTTCGATAGGCATATGTTCAAGATGTAATTGCAAACATTCACCAAAACGAACAAAATGACGGGAATCCAATGAATCGATTTTCATTGCTTGAGCCAATGTTGGAGCAAGTTTATTAGCTAGAATATCGACCATTTTATTCATTTCTAATTGAATATGTTCATTTTTGACATGATCTAATCGCGATTTTGTTGCTAACTGTTGTAATTCATTGTTGTCATAAGGTAGAACACGTATTTCTGTCATTCTTGATCGTGTTGCTGCGCTCAATTGCAAACGATTTTCTGTTTTCTCATCTGTGTGTACAGTTGCAAATACTTGAAATGTCGATAGAATCGGAATTTTAGCACGTTGTGGATTAATACCGGTTTTTGCTGTTGTTTCTTGAGCAGTAAAGTCTTCGTAGAGAATAAATGATGGTTCAGTTTCAAATAGACTGTTGAGACGTTCAATAACAGCCTGCGACGGTTCATTGATATCTTCTAAGATTAAAACTTTACCTTCTTTTACAGCGGTAGTAACTGGACCATCTTGAAATAGAAAGATGTTCGATTTTCCTTGTTCGATGGCTCGTCGAATTTCTGCAATGATACTTTCACAACGAGCTTTTATTAGTAGAACACCATTCTCATTCGATGCAAGTTTACATATATAATCGAGACGTTCGCAAATAGTTTCAAGTTTAAGACCAACAACTTCGAATGCTTGAGGAACTAGATTGGCACCTTGCTCATCTGAGAATGCGATTGAAGCAGAAGACGTTGTCATTTGTTGAAAATCATGCTGTGTAGCATCATGAAATGCCAGAAGATTTTGCTCTTCAGTGAGTTCGACTGGTTGTATCATTGCAAATGGATCGATATCTTCTTGTCCTTGTGTTCCCAATGGCATGCTCGCAGTATTTTCATAATTAGTTGAGACATTACTATTTTGTATCATGCTGAAAGGATCGATTTCTTCTTGTTGATTGTTGACCATTGCAAACGGATCGATCTCTTCTCGTTTATCGATAAACGCTGCAAATGGATCAATTTCTTCTTCTTCTTTATGCGTATCGTTCGACATAATATCTATAAGTTGTCCAGAACTGCAAACAGCTTCAAAATCATCATCATCATCATCATTATAGATTATGGATGTGCTCTTTGACATGGCTGACGGTGATTGTGCTCGCGGAACTGAAACTGTCGATGGTATATATACATACTCTTTCATCTGATCTTCAGTATTTTCATTCAATTGTGTTTCGTTCTCGCCGTTCTCTAGATATTCGCTTGTATGTGCTATTTTTGTTCGATGTTTTCTCGGCGTTCGTTTTTGTTGTTCTTTTATTTTTCGTACAAATGTATCGATATCTTGAGCTAAGCTATTGATACTTCGTCGGAAATCATTAAAGTCATCGTGTTGACTTGAAGTAATTGTTTCCGAGAAACTCTTTTCTATACGTGTACACAGTTGATTTAAACAGTTAAACAATAGATTTAATGCATCAGCATGTGTGTAGGGTCTTGAAAAACAAACAATTTTATGAATATGAAAAGAGAGCTGATCTCGATAGAACTCACCTGATCGAACCAATCAGATCATTTGTTTCTGTTGATGTTGAACATGTAATTGTGCAAATGTCAGATTCTTTTCCCATTAATTTCGACCATAGTTTGATCAAATATGATTTATAACAAGTTGGACCAAGTAGAAGAACTGGTTCATGTTGATCTGTAGCTGCAAATATTCGCCAAAGTGAAAGAAGTAAATTTTGTGGTGCCGAAGACAATTGCAGAGTTTTAACTGCATCGATATCGACAAAAGAATAGGATATAGGCAAACGAGGTGCACAATGAAGATCAATATGATCAGGTTCAATTTTGATTTTAAACGAAGGATCGATGAGTTCTGGAAACGCTTCCTTGTGCTGGAGACATTTGATGAATTCAGAATAGAATTTTTTCGGTACACGCGATTCTAACAGTCGTAGCGCGTGTTCTTCCCAACTGACATCAGATTTTCGTTGTTTTCGATTAATCCATTTGATAACTTCTCGCATTGTTAAGCCGAGTTTTGCTGCACCAAATATCGGTCGTTGCGAGTCTTCAACATGACGATTCAGAATAGTCACAGACGATGCTATAAGTGGTGCAAAAGTTTTTAAATCATTATTGAATGCTTCCGATGCTGTCGAAACAGTTGATGTCGATTTTCGCTGTATAATAATAAATTCGAGTTCTTTTTCAGAGAACGAATGAAATTGAATTTCTAAAAATCGTGAGCGTAACGTTTTCGGTAATTGTTTTCGTCCAACATAGCTTGTACCGTTTTGTGTTGCAAAAAATCTAAATCCATCACGTGCAACTAATGTTTGCCCAGTATTGGGAACAGTTAGTTGCTGTTGACCTTCTAAAATCGGATAGAGAACATTCATAACAGCCGGCTCGGCCAAATCGAATTCATCGGCAACAAACCAATTTCCATCTAACATCGCACGTGATAGAGCTCCATTAAGAAATTCACCATTGGGCATATATGAACCAAAATAATCTTGAATCGTAGTTCCTTTCGTGTTATTGACACGATAGAGAACTTTTCCATTACATTGTGCAATATATTCAATTAAACTTGTTTTACCAGTGGCAGCAGGACCTTCGAGAAGAACCGGCCGCGCACAAATGATGGATGCACACAGACGTTTCGCTGCTTCGTATCGTGTTGGTGTCGATTCAGAATCAATGATATGTTCGCGATGCTTGTTACGTTCTTCAATTGGAGCTGATAGATCGAAGAAATTTATTGGTTTGTTTCTGGCTTGTTTTTGTAAATATATTTTAATATTTTCATTTTCGCTTGATGATGTTAAATCAATATTGAATACTAGTTCATAGGCTGACAGTAAAACTGAAGATAGATCTAAGTTAAGTCTCTCTGTTGCTTTCGAATGCTGTAATTTGAATGCACAATCGACGAATTGAACTAATTGTCTTGTTGTTAATTTTTGAGATTGAATTTCCGCGCAAAGCTTATTTATGATGAGTTGCTCATCGATCGGAAAATAAGAAGTAAACACATTCTTGTAGACATCTAAGGACGATAAGTTTAAACCTTGATAATGAATAATCAAGAATCGATTATATAATGCAGGCGTGAGCTCATGATTTGTTTCAATCGATGCATTTTGTAGTCGTCCAGTGGGCGGTGACATCGTAGCAATGATACGGAAATTCGGCGACACAGAAACTGGCTCTGTTTCATTATTTTCTACTTTTACCCATTGAACTGGCTGTTCAAGAACCGGATTAAGACGTTCGAGAACAGCTGATGATGCTTCAGAAAAGTTTTCAAGAATGAGCCAATGACCTTTCGCGATGGCTTCACTGACAGCACCATCATGCCATTGTGGCAGTTTTGGATGTGGAACAAGAGAGCCGACAAGTGCTGCTGGTTCCGTTTGCGGAGTTAAATATAAATGTTGGCAATGAACATTAGTCAACGTGGCTATGGCTTGAACAAGATGGCTTTTACCGCAACCTTCAGAACCAACGATTAGAATAGGTTGTGATGGAGATGATGATAAAATAAATTGTGCGATACGATTTGTCTCATCATCGATATAAAATGATGAGCGAGCCGATGAAAGTGATGCAGCAGCTTCAATTAAAGTCTCTAAAGGTTCCCGAAACTCCGTTCCAATATATTTAATAATGCTCTCTCGTTGATTTCTATCTCGACATAAGTTTGCATAGGTTTCAACGAGCAGTTCAGGTAGTGTACTCATATCAGATCCATATCGTCGTTCTAGTACTGATCTGAACAATTCATACGAACAATCGTAAATTTGTGTTATCGGTCCATCATGCAATCGTTTAAAAATAGCACTATGAATTTTAACGATTTTTTCAATTTCTTGAGTACTCGTTGGCTTTAATATGTGCGATGGCCAATCGTTGAGAACACGTTCGAGTGTAATCATTGGCATTTGTAATAATAAACGCTTTTGTGAAAGAAATGAAATTGAATTAGCGCTTCGAAAATCTACTACTAATTTTGATGTCGACAGAGGATTGATTTGAAATAATTTTTCAATTGACGAAGCAATTTGAATTTGACATTGTCGTTCACGAAATCTTAGACCATAGGTGGCAAAAGCTTGCTCACTGATTATTTGACCGAATGTATTTGCGTCAAGACTTTTGACTGATTGCGAAACATTGTTCAACATCTTTTCATAATCACATAAACTTTGACACCATCGAAAAAGTTCTCGAATTGTTATTTCTGTATAGCTTTTATTTCGTTCCTTGAATTCATTGTCTTTAATGAGATTCATGATAGTTAAATGTAATTTGACCATTTGTGTGGCTTGTGTAACAAATGGAAATTTTTCGTTTTCTAATCGATTAGCGACAATGCTAGCTAACTCTTCAGTTTGTGGTCCTTCAACAATAAAAATACTGAAACGACTAAGTAAAGCAGTTGATTGAGCATCACGTGCTCCTTTATATTGGCCAGTTGATGGATTTTGTGTTGCAAAAAGACGAAATTCTGGATGCACTTGATAGACACGATAATTTTGTTTGGTTTGATTTTGCTGTTCATTCGTATTTGCATTATCGTCATCTTCGATATTAGGTAATATTAAAACACCTGATTCTAATGCTTGTTCAATAGCTTGAAGAACATTTGGCGGTGCTAAATTCATTTCATCTAATAAAAGCCAATGGCCATGGCGATATGCAGTTGTGAATGGGCCTTCTTCGTAGTCCAATTCGATGTCTTGTTGTGTTTTATTAGTATTGGTGACTGTTTTTAATTTAACCGATCCAAATAGCCCACCAATATCAGTTTTTGATGATAGATTAAAACGAATCAACGGTTTTTTAAGATCGGCAGCAACATCAAGAATCAAACTACTCTTTCCGACACCAGTTTCTCCTTGTAATAATAAATGAATTGGTGTTCGTATACATTCAATGATTCGTTTACGATTGTTCAACATTGTTTTGGTTTGTACTAGCGACGGTAATGTTCGACGATTAGGTATCAAATGACGAAATTCTTCAGGACATGGCCTAATCAAATGTTTTATACCATCTAAACTATTCGAATCTGTTGATGAGCTATCTTCCATCAGAGTTGTTTTCTCTAGATCAGCAGCCAATGCTTGAAAATCGGATCTTTTTATAAGACGAAATGGTATTTGAGATTTTGAACGTTTCAATTCACGTTCTAAAAGATACATCGACATTGATTGATTTTGCGCTAACATTGGTTGTTGATCATGATTTGTATCCAGCGATGGTATGGATGATGTTGTTTTCGTAGTGAAATCTTCGTCATTCTGATCTTTCAAACTAGCTAGTAGTTTCATAAGATCATCGAATTGAATATTCAATGCACGACCAACTAAACGGGCAGTTGACACTCGTACATTTGAATTTTTATGTAAGAGGCCCTGAAGAAACATCGGCAATGATTGTTGAATGAACGATGAGAGGAAACTAAATGATGGCATTGAAATCAGATGTACAACTTGATCGAGTTTTTCTCGTAATAATTCAATAAGATCATGAATATAAATGTCAAAATATTCGAGCGTAGTTGATGGTCGAAGATAAAATGAAAAGTGTGCTTCATTCGATGGAATATAATCAAGTTTTTCTTGTTCATTTAAATTCTCATTGGTAAATGCCGCCATTATTAATAGATTATTGAGCCATGAATGAATGAGTGCTGGTTGTTTTAATTGAAGAATAAAATTGAATAATCGTAACATTTGTTTATATTCAATTGAGAGTAGTACTGTTGATTCGACAATACGCTTCAAATCAACGGCATCAATGATCGAAGTCCTTGTTGCTGTTTGATTGATCAAATGAAGAATAACCGAAATGGTACATGAAAAAAGACGATGACGAAATGAGGAATTCCATGCTGGTTGATCATTATTATTGGTAGAAAATATACGATCAAGTAAATTACCTATCGTTTTAATGGTACTAGTGAAATCAATATTTTTTAAGCGTAGTTTATGTTGCGATTGTGAATCAAACGCTTTTTCTAGTAATATGAGAAGTTCTAATACTAATGTTGGATTATCAATTTGATGAGCTTGTATTAACGAGAGAAGAAGATTGAAACTTGTAGATATTTGCCATTGATCAAAAGCGTATTGACGACATTTTTTCAATAATTCAACAAAATCAATGTGTGCTCGTTGTGCATCAATATTTTCGAGTATAACTTTAATCCAATCTTTTTTCACATGCTTAATGATGAATTTCAATCCTGGAAATGAATTTCGTAGTGTTGAATGCATCAATTGAACGAATAGTGATGTTTGAATTTGTTGACTAAATTCAATGAAATTTTTATTCGTAATTGTCTGTGATAATTTTAATCGATCGAAATTATGATTGAGAATGTCGACAAAGAATTGGAACCATAATTGATAACGATCGACTGCTTTTGATACTTCACTTAATTTCATAGCTAACATTGTTAAAAGTAAACAAAGATCATCGATCGGCCAATCCAATAATGGATTCAAGCATGCAGTTAATAGAATTTCGTCAATATACGAGGTTTCATTTGTAATCATCTTTTGTAATATATTCCTAATAATTGAACATGATATCAGTGGTGGCAAGCTGACATGATTCGATTGAGGTAAATCTTGAACAAAGCTAATAAATAATTGTGCACCCATATGTCGTACTTGTTCATCATTGTTAAATAGAAAAAAAAGGAGAAAATCTGTCAGATTCATCTCTGCTAACTGATAGTTTGATTCTGTCGTTTCTAAAGTTTTTGTAAATAATTGATGAATCTTTTGTAATAATAATATCCAGCGTACTACAGCATCGACATCATCATGATTTTGTTGCTGAACGTGTGCATACTTCAATATTTCAGAAAAGGGCGGTAGAAAGGATGGTCGCTCATGAATTTTACTACTATGATACATGAATTCTCTACCATCAGTCCATTTGACTTTACAATCAGCTAGAATGACTTTGGCTTCATTATTGTTCGAACTAGGCATGTAGTGCAATTGATTTAACATTTGACTTTTAATGGATGTTAACTGTGATTTTGCTGATAAATTTGTGACATCTACTAATTGTACTTCAAGTATCCGTTGGCGTTGTATGGCAAAAGAAAGCATCAATGATAGACAATGATCGGCATTTGCAAATGCTTTTAAAATAAATTCTAAATGAAGTAGTAGATTTAAAATATCCTGTAGAAGAGCGAGTTCATCCGCATTTGTACGTTGCGATTGTCTTGCTTTTTCAATGAAAGAAACGTACTGTTCAGTGATATCCAAAGGAAACGTATTATCATCAGATAACGCATTACATAGCTGCGAGCCAGGTGCAAATGGAAATGGTTTTCCAGATCGGTAAGAATACGTATTCGTTAATGAACTTTGACCAATTTGCTTACCAAGCCAAGCATTCTTAGACCATTTGCCAATACTCATAATTGTGGATTCTGGTGGATAAAGCTTTGAACGCGAAATAATAACGGCGATCGAGAATAGATAGTTTTCATTGTTTGATACGGATTGATGGGATATAACTAGATAGAACAATTGAAAGAAAGGCAACGAAAATATGTTGTGCGTCGAATAGAACCGATAACAGGGAACTATCAATGTATCAGTGACTAATGAGACGAGAGCTGCATCATCACCGGCTACGCCACTGTGTTGAACTTTATCTTTTAGG
Organism: Rotaria socialis; assembly: GCA_905331475.1. Lineage (NCBI taxonomy): Eukaryota > Metazoa > Rotifera > Eurotatoria > Philodinida > Philodinidae > Rotaria > Rotaria socialis. The sequence continues at coordinate 30,823 of CAJNYU010000373.1, read as the reverse complement.
TACTTGAATGCTTTGATTAAGCATTCAATTTCAGCTTCATTATCACTTGTCGTTGTCGATGCCGTTGGCGTTGACGACGTTGATGAAGCTGTCAGCGAAAAATTTCGAAGAAGTTCAAGTGCCTTTAATAAAGGCGATGGATTTACATCGGTCAGTAATTTAACAAAGGAATATGAAAGCTCTCGAACTGGAAAATCTGCATTAGGAGAGCTACCGCTTTTAGCCTGTGACATGTGTACAATATCAAAGAATCATGTATTAAAATACGTATTGAATATTTATATCTACAAAAAAAACGATCGTTTTAGTAAAATTTTGAACATGACAACAGTCTAAATTTTGCAAAAAACCTGCGATGCACCATTGAAGCGCGTGAATAGAAAAAATTGTTCAATTTCACTTCTACCATATGCAAGTGTAGCGTCGAATGTGGATTCTTCCCTAGTCAAACCTTTTTATTCATGCGCTTGCTAAGACTTGAGCTCAATATGTGTTCATAGTGCATGACTTTCTTGCTCAAGACAAGCGCTTGAATGCTTGCATAAGTTACAAAACAAGCTTGTTAGCGCAGCTCCTACGGAGCTGAAATGTGGAACTCATGTATGCCTTTAGCTTTGTTACCTGACGCATCATCTGTATGCTGAAAGACTTCTCGTCAACCATAGTTATTTTCCTTGAGGATCGATGAAAAGAGCGGAAATTTATTATTTATTTGTATATTAAAAAAATATATTAAAAAATAAAATATTGTTTTTTCATTTAAGCACGCTTGATTTCATTTATAATTATTGCTATATACTCGATAACAATCTTTCTTTTTTTGCTTTCTAATTTGAAATTATTTTTCTCCAATATCGACTATTTGATGAATACGGTTGTTGCAGTCTGTAATGAGAGGTGTCATAATATCCACAACTTGGGTATCGAGATGAATACCCCCCCCCCCCCCCCCCGCCCCCCCCCCCCCCCCCCCCCCCCCCCCCCCCCCCCGCCCCCCCCCCCTCGCAAAACCTCGAACTTAAAACTTACACTCACTATTTTCTTCGAAAATATATGTGAGTGCCACAAAATGCAACTATAAATTTTTATTACAAGTTGAGTTATTTTGAACGTAAAATTGAAATAGTTCTTTAATAACAGAAACGCTTCGATAAAATCTCAAGTGCATGAGCAAGAAGTATAAGAACTTGAGCTCACCGAAAGGCCTCATGTCTTCCCTCAAGATGTGTCCATAGTTCTTGACTTTCTTGATCAAGAAAGTCAAGAATTGCATGCGCTTGCAAAAAGCAGTTCGACTAGGGTTACTAATATAACTCTATCATTGAAACAGTCTCATTTAGGATTCAAAAATTTTCAAGGCGAGGTTCCAATAGTACTGTCTTTAAAATGAATAGAGAAATATCAAGTATTTTTCTTCTAAGTATTGATCCGACCTCCATGAGATACCTAGTTCGAATTCGAATATAAATGGATACCCAACTGCATGGTGCCAATTCGAAAATAAGTGATAAAAGTAGATTTAGTTTTAGATTTAGTTTAAGATGGAGTGGGTGTGGGTTGCTGGAGGTTAAGGGATAACTGTGGGTGGCGGTGCGAGTGAGGGGGTGGGCAGGAAAGATACCCGAGGGACTTCAAATTTTGGTGTGGGTAGTGGATACCCTGGATGTGTGCTCCAATGCGGATGTGGGTATGGATCAGAGACTGGATACTGAGTACAATTACTCAGTATTTTCGTACTTCTTACTTAAAAATCGTAAGTACAAAATATACTTTAGAAGTACAAGTAAATTTACTTGTACTCCTCGAATGTACTTAAGTGCCGATACTTAGTAATTACAAATTTACTTAAGTACAAGTACCAAGTACTGATGTCTCGATGATCATATAAATGTTTCAAATGTACTTGGTAATTTTACTTAAGTACCGGTACTCAGTACAAATGTACTTAAGTAATTGTACTTGAGTAAAAGTCCAAAGTACAACTAGTAAGTGTAACGAACAACTTGATTAGCGTAGCTTGTGCCACTCTCGGCAATGATGTTTATTAGACTACTTCAAGTTATCCAGAGTGTAACGACAAAACTAGAGACTGTCGCCTATGCCCGTCGGCATGATGGTGTATTGTGTCATCTGACATCTCCAGAGTGTAACAACTTCATACATAACGCACGTATATATAGGAGAGAGATTGAAGAGAGACAATAGAGAGATACATTAGAACAATGGAAAGAGAACAGAAAGAGAAGGAAGGAGAATCACCGAAGCGTGTCATCAATATTGGCACAGTAAGTAACAAGTATTTTCACTTGTACTTGCTGTACTTGTACTTGCCCAGTCTCTGGTGTGGATGCGGTGACCATATAACTACCCACACTCACACCCACCAACATCCCCCAAAAAACCTCGAATTTTAGTATTCATGTATCAGCTTGTACCATCCCATCTTCCCCCAAAAATCTAGAATTCTAAGTTTTCGGGGAGGGTGGGGAGCAGGTCGAGCAATCCGACAGTAGGCACCTATCGGAACCCGTAGCTTCTCAAAATAGATACTTTTTAATTAGCATACAGCTATTTAAAACTGTCTATAGCTATTTAAACTGTCATGACTATTGAAAGCGCCATACCTATTTAAACTGCACAGCTATTTAAAATTACCAAAGCTATTGAAACTGTCATAGCTATTTAATCCATATTGATGTATACTTTAGGTTATCTAACAATTTTATGTCAACTACTTTGAGGCCATATTAAAACTTCGGTCCCTGAAATTTTCAAAGCAGTTAAATATTTCTTTAAGATTACCAGTCATCGATGAAATTTTTCTTCCAAAAGCTAGTTTCTTTAAATAGTTACAAATCGTTAGTACTGATCATTAAAAAAATATCACACAAAGGTGAAGAAATCTTTAAAATAATACAACGAGGTTGACGAAGAATCATCGATAAAACTATAAGATCAGAGGAAAAGCATAGCTTGGTAAATCTGTTAACATTGCGAATTTTCAGATCGAAAATTACTGCATAGAAATAATAAAAGCCAAAAAATAATAAATTATTTACAATGTTAAATAAGACAATTTCTTAATTTTTTCCCAATCCTGCTTTTATTTTTAATTTCCCAATCTTGCTCGTCGTTTTTTCCCCCAATCCTGCTTGTCCCTTTTTCCCAATCTTGCTCGTCGTTTTTTTCCCAATCCTGTTCTTCTTAATTTTTTTTCGAGAGCAAGAGTTTAGTGTTCAAGCTTGTCAAAACCGTGAAAGCTGCACATTGCAAAAAAATATTTCGGAAGAATTTCTAAATAACGTTTATAGTCAGGACTTATTTACTTTTTTTCCAGTTTTTTCTTGATATTAGATTACCTTAATTTGTATAACTTGCTCAAAAATAAGACATGTGTCTCTTTCTGTTCTGGCAATTTTAACAGAATAGGATACACGTTCCTGAGAAAATTTTCAATATCATGGCTTCATTGGCTAATGATGATTTTAGTTTATGATAACTTTCGCCTTCGGACTACGCAGCCAAGATGAAAATTTATGGAAGGTGATATTCGACCTAAGTGATAAAATTTTGTCAAAACGTTTTCTAGTCGTTGTTTCTGGATATGTTTTATTTCCACTACCTCAGTCAACTTGTTGTCATTTTAGTAGAATTTGATTTTAATCATAATTTACAGTGAATTCTATCGACAAATCTAAAATTTCATTTAAATATATGCTTCCATTTGACTTACAACATTTTGAATTTTTGTCACAGTTTCTGCGACATACCGCAAAACTCTCAATCGCTACAATTCTTAAATGGAAACATTCTTAGATCAAATTTTAAATCCGTCGACGGAATCCGCTATGAATTACGATTAAATAAAAAACAAAACAATTTCAGAGGATGGTACTTTGAGTTGGTGGGGAATTTGATTTTGCGGCAAAATCAGATAAGAATGTATATATATATATCGAACAAATTCAACCCCTACCAGATATATCAGCCATATCAGTAATGCAACAATATTAATGATAGAACAATATAACAGGCTCATAGATACTGATAGTATTCGCGGTATTGCGGTATCGCGGTATTCGAGATGTTGAAAGTGTTGACGAATCTTTGAATGAAAGATTTGTTAATATGCGAAACAGCAGTATATTCAAGTCTTGAAAAAAATTATCGGCTTCATAGTTATGTCAAGTGCCATAGAAATTTTGTCGTCTTTGCTGATTCGGACAGAATGCAGTAGGGGGATAATTATTCATAATATTAGCAACATGGTCGACTTTGGCTTATTTTCATGAAGCTGTTGGTATTGTTTCGCTGACTAAGAATAGGTGTTTTCCGTATTTGTATTTTTAGGAAGTGGAATGACATTTCTATTACAAATTGATATGTAAAAGAAGGAAAGTGTTTATGGATAGTAGGAGCAGTGGATATAGTTGGTATGGTATAAATAATGTATTGTAAATAAAATTAATGATGTTTCTTGTTTATACGAGGAAGCAATTGTTTGAGCCTATTGTAAGAGGTGTGTCCAAGGAGGAAAAGCGGATCCTGGATCCTGGTGAATCCATCAGGATCCTAATAGAGGGTATTAGATTGCGGAATAGATTGACTGGAGTGTACGGAAATCTATTAGAAGCTACTTCAATCTACTAAATACGTCCGAGTCTACCACAATGTGTCAAAAACTGATTCTTTTTACAGCAATCTTTAAACAATGTAAAAAACATGGATTCTGCTGGATTAGTGGTGTGCAGCTCACGGTCACGAGTGCTGATAAACATGAGCGTTTCTTCTCCAAATAGAATATGCAAGAAATCAGTAATAATGAATTCACTTTAGCTATATTCATATAAAAATACATTATAATATTTCATACAGTTTCTTATCTAATATATTCAATCGATGTATCTAAATACTTGTTACTCGATGAATTGGTAATAAGTGCTAGAATAGACTCATTAAAGTTTGGAAAATCATAGTTTCCGAATATTTGTTTCTTAAACTGCTCATCTTACTACCGCAATCTACCAAGGAACAAAGCGAGGATGGTATTATATATGTCTAGTAGGGGTAGCACGTTGCTATTACCGGTAATAAGTAATAGCTGTTATTTCGAATTAATAGTACTAACTAAAAGTCAGGAAAATCAATAAAGTAATAAGGAAGAAATAAAGAAATAAAGCAATAAAGAACTTGATCGTGGAATTACTTCTATTTATCGATATATTCCTACTTTCTCACCACTAGGACTATAACAGCTCTCAGATCGTAGTTCAGATCAAATGAACGAAAGAACTGCTGAAACAGTTCTATTTACTGATTTGTCCACAATCACTAGATTACCTGCATTCAATCACTAGTGTTATTTCGGCCGCAATTAAGGGTTGTCCTTATGAATTTTTCAGGACCGCTAAGGATAGTAGGTCAAGTTTGAAGATATCACTACTGGACAGAGTGACATGTTAAAACGACGATGCTTATAGAGGATTGACAAAGTCATAGAAACTGGCAATAGTTACAAATAGGATTGTGCCGAGACCGAGACTTTCCATCTCCGTCTCAGTTGTTGCTGTCGAGGTTTTGGTCTCGCTCTCGTTCGCGGTTAGCCTCGATTCCAGTATTGCTGAGTGTTGGTCTCGGTTCATCCCTAGTTACGAATGAATAAGTTATAAAAATCGCCTCTCACGCTGCACATAAGAATACAAGAGATGCCACTATATATGTACTAAAATGTTGCACAGATCAGCCCTGGGAAGTTTTCACATAGTTCTAGCTACCATCCTCGAGTAGGTTCAGAAAGGTACAGGACCATCCCTTGGTAGTTTCTTAAAATTTCTAGGTATCATCTGTAACTAGATCCCAAATAGTTAAAGAGACCAACCATGGGTAGGTCCTAAAACTTCTGACTACTCCCTCTGACTAAGTCCTTAGAATTTCTAAGTACCACCCTTGGTCAGGCTCAAAACACTTCTAAGTATTACCCTTATATGATTCTTAAAACGTTCTGAGTATCACCTATAGGTAGGCTCCTAATAGCTATATGGACCAGTTCTGGTCTGATCCTGGAAGCTTCTAATACGATCTCACGGTAGGTCGCAAATAGCTATAAGAAATTCTCTTGAATAGATACTAAAAAATTCTAAGTAATATCTTTGGGTCGGTATTTATTACGATAATAATTATTACACGTTATCAATTATCAGTTGTTTCTTTTATTAGTTTCAATCTTTTAAACTTCATTACTCGTAATAAATAATAAAAGTAATAATAATTAGGAATATACCGCTCACGCTCATGAGCATAAGCTGTACACTCCTATGTTGCATCCTACTTGATTTTTAAGTATCGAAAAATTCATCGGAGTCTAGCAGAATTCATCGGAATTGACTAATTTGTCAATCTTCTCAGTTCACTCATGCTTCTTACTCGAAAATTCTACGACCAATTCCTCCTTTTCCCGATCAGACTTTTTGGACCCTATTGGATCCTGATGGATCCGCTTTTCCCCCCTTGGGTGTGCCTACTTGGGAATTATTTGAGCTAAATTAATCCAAACTTCAATTTCTCATCGGGCATGTAAATAACTTTTATATTATTATTTTCACAGTTGCGTTGATTGTTCAAGTGATTAAATATATATTTAGCAATATTTTTAAGAGTGTAATTGAAGCAGTGTGGATGTAATAGAAGTTTGTTGGAAGACACTGCTGATTAACTCTCAAATCAGTTTTGTAGTTTTAATTCTATCAGGGAATTACTTCCCTGCATTATTGATGATTGCAAGGAGTCATTGAGGGCGATACCGATAATTCATTGCTCTTCGAATATTTATCGATCAATTCCAGTGTTATAATGAAGGTTGATTTCCTTTTTTTTTATTTATAAATAAGTGAAAGATCTCATATATCGATGTGTAGATTTTATTTTTCTATGCTGATAGAAATTGAATAGAGGATTCCACAATAGCACACATAGGCATTTATACAGGTGAATGATTATTGTTACACTGTAAATTTTTTTGAAATTCTACGTTTTGGAAAATCGATCTCAAATAAGCTGAAGCATTTTACAAATGTTTGATTTTCCGATTTATAGAAATTTAATTTGATTTTCGAAAAAAATCATTTTCCAAAAAATGGAAAGGGTGGGTGTGGGTGTGGATATGTGTGCCAGTATAGCACAAATATCTATCAACACCCACACTCCGGATACAATAATATGATGCAAAAATAAAAAGATTATTTATGCGATGGTATAAATTTTCAAAATACATTAGAAAAATTATTAGTTATGGATGAACGGTAATCAATCTCTATCATTAAAACGCCATCGTACAAATGGAAGTGAATACCAATGTGATGATAATATTAACCTTGTCGATAATGATAATGAAAATTCTTATCAACAACCAAAAACCTCAAAATACAAAAGAAGAAATAATTACCTGAGAAATAATCAACCATTAACAACCAACAGTCGAACATACACAAATTCCAATTCCAATATAACCGACAATAGGAATTTTCAACAAGGTAAAAGTCAAACAAATGATATCAACGACTCAAAAAATAAACATTATGACAATCGTGAAAATCCTTTTCATATTTCCTATCAAGCACTCACCTATGCAGCAGCAACACATCTGCAACGTATCAAATTAGAATATGTACCAAAAATGAATGATCAAAAAGAAGCAGCTAAATTTATTCAACATTTCTTCAAGTTTATAGAAAATAATTTTTACTAACAGAACAACTATCATAATAGACCAACAGGATCTGATCAATGATGGATTGACAAGGAAGGTAGTATTCAACGAACAACAAAAGTAATTGATCTATATGTATTTTTATGTAACCCACATCGTTATCCAAAAGAGATTGATAATATTAAAATCTCACCTCATCCACGTAAAAATTTACCACCTCAGAGATCTGTTATTTTAAAATGGATTAAAAACTCAATCTCATGCAATGAACTTAAAGAAGAATTAGAAATAAAATTTAAATCAATTCATTCTATAGTAGATATTATTGGAGCTCTTAATACAAGAAACAGACACTTTAGAATTGATTTTCAAGATGAAACCGAATACAATACAATTTTAAATAGTGGAAAAGTATCAATTTATGGTCAATTAATTGATTGCGATGAGTACCTTCCTGCTCCAAAATTATTAATTTGTTCTAAATGCAACACTCCTGGACATACAAGAAAAGCTTTGTAAATTCTAAAGTTGATCTATGCAGAAGGTGTGGTAAAGATCGTAATGATAAAGAAGATCACAACTTATGTGAAATAAGATGCCATCATTGTGATGGACCACATACATCAACTGATTATTCATGCTTATTTATTCAAGAATATCGTCGTGAACTTGTACTTGAATTAAGAAATCATCCTGATCTACTTCTAGCTGAAGCAAAACTATTCATACCAACTGAATGTCGTGAAAGTGGTAAAGGAACAAAGATTTTAGGAAATAAATCAGCTCAATATCAACAGTTTAAGAAAAATCAAAATCAATGGTACCATCCATTTAATCATCTGAGTTCTGATTATAAAAATCAATGGCCTTCATCACCACACTCATCGTCAGATTCACATACATCAATTTCAAATAACAATTAAATGACACAATCAAATCATTAACGGACGAACTAACTGCGTTAAAAGGAAATTATGCTTCTGAACAAACGAAAATAGAAGAAAAATACCAAAATTATTTGATTTCAATGAATCAATGCTGACTAATTATGCGACAACAAATTCAAACGCAAACAGACATTTCACTTCAATGGATGGCATTATTAATTCTATAGTCTTTTCTACATACACAAGCTTAATGGAAATTTTATCTCAAATTGTCAACAAATTAAAAAATGATAAAAATCAAAATGAATTTGAACCTCTTCTTCTTCTACTATAACAACAGCTCCTTCTCATTAATGATAAAAAATCAACTTACATCTCTCATCAAATTAAATTAAATTAAATTAAATCAATTAGCTTAAAAACAACGTGAAGTACTTGATTTAGCATTGAATTCAATCATAAATCAGCCAAATGGACTGTGAAAATTTTAAATACACAACACCGACTATAAATATCAATGCAATTAAAAATTTTGATGGTACTGTAAACGAACAATCTATTCTTTTTTCTATCTTATCTGAGTGGAACTCGCGCTTATCTTTATCCCAGCTATGCAAAACTTGGAAAAAAGAACGACTGAGTAATGTAGATGATGACAATTTTTTTCTTCTCTTTAATTGTGAAGGTCTAAGCACACATGGTGACGATCTAGATATTGTTATTTCTTCTCATACTCCTAAAATTACCATGTTAGCAGGTGTAGGTAAAAAAATTAGTAATTTGCGCTCTATTCCGGGATACTATTGAGAATTTTCGGTTGGTGATAATAGTTTCGGAGGTGTTGCACTTTTAATTCATCATTCAATAAAAAGTAAAGTAATTGAAAAAGCAGAGAACTTTTTATTTCTAGAAATTCAAACCACAAATGATACAGCTGTACACTGGGAAAAAAATAGCACCACACAGAACCATTTTTGAAACGAATTTTAAACCCTCAAAAAGGTTTCGTAAAAGTCCACGATAGTCTCAAAATTAAAATCAAGAGTCCAGGAAACTTTTCTGTATGGTGCTATTTTTTTCTAGTGTAGTAGGAGGAGAGTACGTCCCCCTAGAAAACGACCCCCTTTTCAACTTTTCGAGAAACATATGGACAAAAATTTTATAATTTTTGGGGATTTTCATGCTAAACATATTCAGTGGAATTGTACTAAGAATTATACCAGTGGAAATCAACTAAACGATTGGCTATATATATATAAATGGATACTATACGATTAACATATTAATCCCCACTTCCGAAAGATCCGACTCAATTATAGACTTTGCTATTACAAATGATAGATCAGAATGGAAAGCTGAAGTGCTCAATGAAGGAACCTCAGATCATTTCCCGATTCTCTTTTCATCTCCAATAAGTCTAGGAAAAACTAATACTTTCGTAAAGCAAACTGGAAAACCTTTTCTTTCTTTTTAAAATCTGTTTTTGAACATTGGAATACTATAGTCTATAGATTTGATCATGAATCATTCTTTATTTTATTTGCAGACTTTCTCTCATCACAACCAACATTTTATGATCATTAACATATAGTTTTAATCAGCTGGTTAACGATCTTTTATTATTACTTCCTTCGTATAGTTTTATAGATTAAGTTTTGGTCTTCCATCTTAGGTAATTATCAAATCAGTGTGTATTTGTCACAAATAGCTATTATATACTAGCAATAATATCATTAAGACATTTTTTTCAACATCTTATTTTCGACTGCGTCGACAGTTAATTGAATGCTCCAACCTATATTGAAATATAGTTCTTTTAATCGTAGATATATTCTTCACTTTTGTTTTAAATTAAAAGAAAAAAAAAGTCACTAGAGATCGAATGTTTAAGATGACAGCCAAGTAATATGACATGCAACGCTGAATTTCGTACAACTAACATAATTGAAAATATGACTCTCATGTAAAAGAATGTTTATACCACTGATTTTAAAAGTATTGTGCTTAATATCTCATCCTTCAGAAGATGGGAATAATAAGACACCAATATTACTACTAATGTAATGTTTTCTAATGGCCGAAAAATGCTTTAAGATTAAAGATAAATTCGTAAATGCTACTGGCGAGCATATGATGGAAAATTTGATTTTGCGAGAAATTCATCATCTCTAATACAAAACTAATTTGTAGCAAAATTAAAAAGAGGAAACAGTCAGAGTATTTGCGGTGCTTGCCGTCCTTGCGATGTTCGCGGTTACCACAAACACTGCGAATACCCCAATACCGCGAATACCGCGAATACCGCAAGAGGTGCTAGTGTTTCACCTTCTTGATCTTGCTGCAATTTGCTTTTGCGTTTGACTTAATGATTTTGTCGCAAAATCAAATTCCCCATCATATGGGTACTTTAAAAATGTTTTTGTCAATACCAATTGCAATTTTTAAAAACGTTTTTGACGAAAACTCATCACTAGGGTTCAATCCAATATCACCTTCCATAAGTTTTATTTTGCTTCCATGCTCTGAAGTTGCCAGCCAACATAAATCATAATTATCGATACATCACTGCATCGCTTTTTTACGGCAAATTTCTCTGCTGAGCTAGATACGAATACGAATTGCATATATATCGTTCTTTCCAGCCTTTGCGGTTTAATAAAAGGCTTATTAAAAAAGGTTCCCTATTTCAGAAATATGCAAGTGGATCTTTTCGTCGATAATACATAGAGTACTAATCATTCCCATCCCATGTAACTTTTTTTCGAGTCGTAACGCGTCTCTGAGCGTTTGTGAACGATGGCGCTTAACGCATCAGGACGCATCTAGAATGCAACATTTTCGGGGGTGCAGACGCGTCCAGGGTAACCTGATGCGTCTACACTCGTTCGGTATCTAAACGCATCATAAGTCGTTTGCATTGGAAGACGCGTTAGGACTCGTCCAAAATGCAACATTTTCAAGCGTGGGAACGCATCCAAAAGTAAACGCGTCTAAATGCGTCTGGATACAAGATGCGTTAGAACGCGTTTACTTTTTTCCCCCAAAAAAATTAAAAATTATCATCACTCTGTGTCGGAATTGAGCCGACGCATCATATAAGATAGTGATTACGATGATAAATGAGTCAGTTATGTTTTTGTTCTCTCAAATGAGCAATAACGATTATTTGCCTTTTTGTTTTCTATTGTATTTATTGTTGGTGAACTAGAATGAATATCCACATGTACAAATAATCCTCATTACTGATTTTTTTTTGTTGATCTTGTGATTTATTGATGATTTGTATTTGTATTTGTATTTGTATTTGTATTTTCTATTTTATTTGTAAACTTTGTGACTAAATGATGATTTACATATTATTTTTGATTATTATTTATATGTATACATGCAAATAGAAGTCCAGACTATGAAATATAAACTATTATTTCTTTTTTCTAGATATATTTATATATTTGCACTTTGCTGCACTTTGGTTCTTGAAACGGAGTGCAACATCTCACTTCGCCTGCTGAGAAAGAGTGCGGGATCTCACTATATTTTGAATTCTCATTCGGAACACTGTTCAAAGACGGATGCATATTTTCTATTATTCAGATCAGATTATCGGATGTTTTCAGGTGGAGAATCTCATTGGTTTTCTTTTATTTGTATTATATTCATTCTTTTCTACATTTCAATTAATTTTTATTTACTCTGAATTTTAGATTGAAAAAAAAACATGCCACGATCTTCAAGTCCGTTTTTATATGAACAACTTACAGGTGAAATAATATTTTCACATTTAACAGCTAGTATTTGTAAACATATTATTTTACCAAAGAAGAACCATCATCAATCTCGTCATTTCTTATCAAAAGATGCTGAAACACAATCAATTTTTAAATACACAAAAAAATTTTTAATGATTGACAATCATCCATTGACAGGTTTCGATGAACTTGAAGCAGATTTGTTTTTTAAATTTTGTTTTAATGAAAGTATTTGTTTACATATACCAACGAATTTGAAAAACGATTTATTTATTATTGACAAACATGAACAACCTATATATACCGCTGAAGAAAAAATTATTGATGACATATTATCCAATGATTTTGATTTAACTAGTATGATCTTCCCAGATAAATCACCATCAGCAATTGATGATGATAATCAATCATATAATAGTGAGCCATCAACAATATTTAATAAGCGTTATTGTCTTTTTGAAAGTACAATTAATGTCGAAAATCTTCAGAAAAAATTATTACAGTTGGAACGGCTTTTAGCTTTTTTTTACATCGCGCCATTTATTTCGATTAATACACTGTAATAAATTATTATTCATGGAAATGTTACCATCTAATCTTCATGAATTGATTGGATGTATTAAATCAAATAATCTTGACAAACTTACTGAAAAAAGTATCTCAACCTTAATGTCGATAACACTTTCATGTATTGGGTTTGCAGTCTTTTCAATGCCAATTAATCTTGAGTCTGATATTATTCAATTTCTCAAGAATTCGGATGTTTCTCAAGAAAATGAAGATCATTGCCGTTTTTATTTCTTGGATGCGATGTTTAAGACAGGTAGATTATTGTTTTATCGTGTCGATGATACGCAAGAAGGATGGCGTCGAGCCATATTCACCAGTATGGCTTTATTATCTGATCGAATATCAACTATTGAAATTATCCAAAAATCTATGCAAGTTGATTTAAATGATGTTCTAAATAAAACAAAATCTCAAATGCGATCGATTGATAAAATTCATCCATCATTAGATAGTATTAAGAAAAATGAAAAAGTTATGAGTATAAAAATAAATAATCTTGAAAAAAACATCAATAATAAGATTGATCAAACGCAAGAAACCACAAAAAAATGAATTAAAGAAAATGCAAGAAACTACAAACAATGAATTAAAGAATATTATTAAACTATTAACATTCAGTGAAAAAAAAACTGTCGATCATGTTCGTGTGCATTATTTTAATTGTGTTTTTTATTGTAATTAGAGATTTTTTTTCTTTGTCTTATTATCTTCATTTTTTTATGCAATTTATTTAATAAACATTTCTCTCATTACACAATTAAGAAAATCTAATTGAATCAAAATAAAACCCATATTGACTATAAAGAGTTGATTTGTTTAACTTGCTCTAATAAGAAAAACTACTTCTCCAATGATTTCTTTGATTCTGTTCGTGTTCTGGATCTTTTCTATTTTCATTATGATTCTTTTTTTCTCCCTCAACGAATCAATATCAATTTCAGTAGACATTTTCTATGTAATACAAAGCAATGTAAAGCTGCGCACAGTTATTTGAAGTTTCCTATAGCTATTTAATCTTTATTGTACCTATTCAAAGTACTCTATATCTACTTAATATTTGCTGTAGGTATTTAATTCTAGTACTGCTATTTAAAGTTATTCATAGCTATTTGAAATGTCATGTAGCTATTTAAGCTGGAACTCATTAATTATAGTGCGAAAGCTATTCATATTTTTAGATAACTGTTAAATATTTCGTGACTGTATCGAAAGTTTAGAATGGTCAACTGAAGTTTAAAAGATATATTCGAATGTGGTTAACATTTTAAAGTTCAATTTCGAGATTCACGTGACATTTATTTTTTTAAGTATGAGTTTTTTTAGTATTTATAGACTATCTGAATTCGAAAAGTTTTTTATGCATGAGGTTTTCAAACAGTTCTTCATTGCTATGCTATATATTTAACATTGAATAAATATTTGCACGCTTTACCATATTTCCTACAGCACTGTGAAAATATTTGGGATTGGTTTCTGATTCAGCTTCTTGAAAGATAGTTTAAAGCTCTAGTTAGATAAAAGAATGTATTGGAACGGTTGGTGCTTTATTTGTGATCGGCGAAAAGATCCATTTGCATATTTCTGAAATAGGGAACCTTTTTTTAATAAACATTTTATTAAATCGTTAAACCTTGAAAGCACGATATATATGCAATTCGTATTCGTACTTAGTTCAGCAGAGAAATTTGCAGTAAAAAAGCGTTGCAGTGATGTATCCATAATTATGATTTATGGGTATGGGTGAGAGTGTGGCTGTTGGTGCGTGTTTGTCTCTTTGGAAAACAGCTATATCCACACCCACGCTCACACTCCTAGGGAGCTGAAATCTTCAGAACTAAAAGATCCTGATTAGTTCTATATGTCATAAAAATTTCAACTCTCTCGATCAAACAAAAGCATGAAAATTATCATTAACACTGTACTCTCAGTTATTATCAAACACCATCTTTGCATCAGTCGCACATCCTCAGAAAAGAAATTCGCCAGAAAAAAAGACACATATACATGTTTTGGCAAAACAAATTATGCTAGGTTGTACTTTATTACAAAAGCTATCAGAATATGTATAAATCTCAAATCGATTTTTTTCGAAAAATTGACCTTTCTGAGGGAGGGGGGGGGGCTTGAAATAGTTTCTAAGATATGATGCTTAAAGATTCTTTGAATTTTGCAAACTCATGCGTACCAGCTTGATCACAAGTGTCCCAATCATCATCATGATTACTACAAGATAAATTCAAAAGTTTGCAATTTTCAATAGATGCTTTTTGTGAAGTTGTCATAAAATCACTCATATCTAAATATTAATAAATAATTCGTTTATGGAAGGTAACTAATTTGTTTTTGTCGCTATCTCCTTTTTTATAATCTCGAATTATTTAAAACAAGCATAACAATCAGGGAATTTAGTTCTTATACACGACATAACTTACATCACACTGACGACTATCGTTTTCTATTGAGAGTAATAAATCCTCAGCAATTTCGCTTGTTAATCGAATTTATTCGAAGTGTGCAGGTAAAACATTATTTGTTTCCTACTGCTGCTTTATCAGAAATCAACAGAAGGAAAAAATTGTCTGCTGCAAATGCATAATACTTATCACCAGCGCAAAGGAATTCATTCGATCATACTGTTAACAATTCAGAAAGAAAGTGACTCAGCATGGTTAACAAGTACAGTTTGGCTCAAGTCGGATTACTAAAAACTTTTTTGACATCAGATCGACTAACAATAAATTAATTGATCGATATCAAAGTTGATATAAGACAGCAATTTTAGATACAACAATGGTTTTACTATTTTCAATTTTGAGAGAACTCGTATAGATCCAATCAGAAGGATTTATATTCTTTGAAAAAACCTTTCTTTGATAGGTCAAAATATGTTTTTGATCTCGCATGTGGTTTTGAATTTGAAAAGATGAACTGTACTAGATTCTATTCTGTTAAGGAAATCAACTTAATATTCCTTTTTAAAAACATTTACATGCTTATTATTTAATTGATAAATTATCTTGGGTATGGGTGTGGGGTGCAAACATAGGAAGCACCCACACCCTGATCGAACCAAATATTCCTATTTATCTTATTGTCCAGGAAATAGTAATGGCGATGTCGTGGTCTTCCTTTTTTTATCGTTGTAAGTAAACATTTGTATAAGAAATTCCTAAATCTTGTCTAGTTGGGTATTTTTATTCAACGGATGAACAATTTTGCGGAAAAAGATGCTCTCTCAAGTTCGCTTTTTCGATATTTCATGGTAAACATGCTCATGATATTTATATTGTTTACTTTTACACTAGCTTGGACCATTGCAGTAAGTTCTTTTTTATTTGTATGTGCAATGTTGAAACGTATACTTGTGTTTATTTAGGGTTCTGTATGGATATTTCGTGCCAAGCCGACTGTCCAAACTATCGATAGTACTCGACCTTATTACTGTCATTCAACGCTTTACTAGTATGCATTTCCCTATTGTATATTTTACTATGCTATATCAGTTTTTTATATGATCTGGAACTTTTATAGAGTTGAGAAAATCGAGAAAAGAGAAAGATGAAATATATGTTTCATGCTAGTCCACTATATCAGAAATTATTTTGATAAGTTTTGAAGTATAAATAAATAATAAATAAAATGCGTGTATTAGTAATAGAGAAAATTTCTCGTAAGACTTGACCTCAGATATGTACGAACCAGAAATATTATATACTAATTATTTGTATTTCATTCATATGATCCACCTGTAGACATGTGTATTTTTACACATCAATCTTTTTACCGCCTACTAACGTTTAACGTCATTTCACCATCAATTATGATTTTCGAAATTTGAAAAAGCAGGATACAAAATACTATTGATAACGGTCTAATTATATAATATTTATGAAAAGAAATCATTGACGCAAAAAACTTATGTTCAAGGCCTCTGAGTAAAACTAAAGAGATAAGTCATGATTTTTCTTTTTCTATACGAAAAAAATAGATCAAATGACGAGTATATAAGACTATGAATATTGGGTGCGAGTATTATGTGTTTGATTTAAGTTGGTATTAATATAGCTACTCTTCAATTTTCGAATATGTATGCAAGACCGCCAGTTACTGGTCCTCAGTAAATATATATGAATTTTGAAATCGTTTATTTTATTTATCTCAATTATTAATGGAATAGAAAGCTAAGCAATGGTTTACCACTATTGCTTATGTGCTGTCTTTTGTTCATTGTTCTACTAATAGCTTCGACTATTGTCCTTGCGTTGATTCCCGTGTATTTAGAAAGGAAAGATGCAACATTAGGTATAGATCAAATTTGTGAGAGAATTTTGTTTGAAAAGAAGTTGACTTTTTTTAAGCATCTAGCAAAAGCTACTATGCAGTTGGTGATTTCGATGGTAGTCTAGGTAATGATGGTCAATTGGATGCATCAGCACGTGACACTATTGCACGCGCGGTAAAAACTTAATTTAAGAAACATATTCGTATATTCATCCGTAATTTTTAGATTGAAAAACAATTGGGTCTTCCAACTGGCTCAATTGTTGTTGATCAGGGTACGGTTGCAACATCAACCGGCAGACGTAAACGACGATCGGCGTACGTATACGAAGCAATTCGCATAGGATCTACTTTCATTTGATTTTTGCAGAAAACTCTCACGATTTGGTCGTGGCCAAATATCGCGTGGTTTACAACGACTTTACCTAATCTTCCATATCAATCGTGTTAAATGTCTTGCGTGCCGCATAAGCCCAGTGACCATAATCATAACTGTTACCATTGTTTTCAATGGACAAACAATTACAATTGTTATTGTTATACGAATCAGCGTGGAAGGTAAGTTCAATATATGATGTATATAAAATTACGAATCGAGCCAACATGAATTTTTTACTTTTTAGTCATTAAAATACCAGCCACTTTATCTCCTTCTACTGCAGCAACTACGACGGCCGTAGCGGTTATTGGTACTGGCAGTGCATCAGGTTAACTTTATTCAAAAGATATATTTTCTTCTTGAATAATGCTGCTGAAAAAACAATCGTCTTTATTTCCATCAATAAATAACAACATTTCGATGCCTACGTCTACTCTTAACTATTATATTTCTGTTTTTGGTTCTATTTTAATCCCACAATAAAATATTTTTCCTACGCTTAATATATCTTTTCCTATTAATTACACAGAATCATAGCTTTTTTCATCGGCGCAAAAATAGAAGCAATCTATTTATAACACTATAATGTATTCATACAAGCGTTTATCGCAAAAGAAACATGTATGCTTTGGGTGATACCTTTTATCATGACTACTGTGTCAAGTGCACGAAGGACACTTTTTTCTTGTTCTGTAAGAACCTTATTGATTTTTATAGAATTCGAAATAAGAAAAGTCAATTGCAAAATTTGAATATCTTTCTTTTATCTATTCTTGTCATGTTTTGATCATCGCATTACCACAACGTATAATAATAATAAAAAACAATTGTACGAATAAGATTCTAACTAAATAAAGTTACAAGTTGAATGAAAACAAATTCTAATTATTTTCGTCAATCAGAATTTTCTTCACTTGTTTTATCATTAATTATTTCTCGAGTGTGCTTAGTCAACACTTCTGGAGCATTGTGAGCAGCAACACAAGCAACCAAAGCTGCACCTTTGCCACTACCTAGAAATTAGTAATAAATTATTACATCTTTTATTTAGACGAAAAAAAAACACAACTTACCATCATCGGACAAAGCAAATTTGAACTAAAGAAATAAAAAAAATGTTTTAATAATTTGCATGGTGATCATTGATTGTTAGTTAAGGAGTAGTCACTGCACTCCGTCTAGATATTTTCTATCACTCTCAATACCCAATTCGAATTAACATTTTTTTCTACGGAAATATCTGATAACAAATAATTTTACGTACTTTAAGATCTTTATTAACTAAACCTTCCATAGATCGTTCCATATTTCGTTTAAATCTTGGATGATATCGATAGAGTGACCCATCAACACCTATAGTAACAGTCGGTTTTCCCATGCGATTGATCAATACAGCCAAACCTTTGGCAAAATAAATGTCTATAATATCTAATGAACAAGATCACATACCGGCGCCAGCTAAACGTGCCGCTCGTTTTGATACTTGCCGGCAAATATGTTGAACAATAACACAATCGTCAAATGTTGGATTTCGAATACCAATATCTTCAAGTACTCGACGTGTATTGGAAAATTTAATTCCTAGAAAAAAAATCTTTTTTTTTGCCTCTTATCAAAATAAACGTTTAAAATAACCTTCATCAGTTTCGACTGTTGAAACAAATTTTGTATAAAATCCACCACGATTATAGATTGGAGTCTTATAATCGCCATATGTATCACGATGGCCAAGAAAAAGTAATTCTCGTTGAAGTAAATCAAGAATAATAAGTCTTACTATTTCACCCATATACATTCCTGAAATCATTTTTTCAAAACTATAAAACAAAAGACTTGATAAGTAAACAAACAAAGGTATTCGAATTAATTTACGTTTGTTGTCCAGGATTAATTGATGAAAGATCGACTTCTTCGTCATATTTTGTTCGTATATGATTTAAACAACCGTTATCACCAAATGCACCCCATTCCATATTAATAATAACTTGTTTGGGTTCATCATGATCCCCATTCCAAGTGCCAACTTTATCTAAATCTTCAATATAACATGCATTTGTTCCGGTACCTAATATAAGACCGATAGATGTCGCTGGTTCTTTATATGCACATGCCATTAATGTCCCAATTGTATCGTTTACGAGAGCTGCACATTTTACATTAATACCCTAGACAAGAAATTGAATTTCCTGATCAACAAAAGACGACAACATACTTTTTCATCAATAGCATCTTGCAAAAGCTTAACAACATCTTCGTTAATAACACCGGCGCAACTAAAACCTTTTGTCCATGTTGTTAGTCGAGCTGATGCAAGACTTTCCTGTTTGCAAGGAAATGAGAATGTAAAACCTAAATAAATCTCTATTGAATTCATTATTTTCTAATTAATATTTATTGATACCTAAGGGATAACAGATTCCTGACTGTGATAAATGTTCTTTTTCCATAAATTCTGCTAAACATTCTGCTAGATGCCGAAATAACTAAATTCAAAAAAATAAAATAAATTCTTTGATGAGAGCGTTACATACACGTTTTCCATCTCCAATCATAACAGATTGTGGCACGAGAAAGATTTTCGATGTTAATTCAATATGAGAATTTCTGCGTAATTTAATTGAAAGAACACGAAAATTTGTTCCACCCAAATCAAGTGCAAGTACTTGACCTCGTTCTGTACCATCTGGAATGTGTCGCACAAATGATGGAAACATTTTAACAGTTGCTTGTTTATGTGTTTCAGATGAAAGACCCGCATTCATTTCTTCTTCTAAGCAATGCATAATGTGTTTTAATTGTTCATAGTTTAATTTCAATGAAGAAACTACTTTTTCAATCTAAATTAAAATCATCAAGTTATGAAATAAAACAAGCCCGAAAGTTAAATTTTAGATCATCGTTGTAACTTACTTCATCATTAAGTTCTGGATTTCGATATCGTTTCGAAGAGTGATTATCGGGTGAAGCTACACTATATCCAATATAAACAGCAGTACCCAATACACAAGTTGTAGCCAGGCCATAAGCAACTTTTCGTAGTAATGACGATATTGAATCATATGGTATTGCTTCAACGAAAACCAATGACATAATTACTAGAGAAAATAAAATAAAGAATTTAATTTTACTGAACTTGTTATTCAATAGTTAAAAATCATGAAATGAATGACTAGTTGTATACTATTCTTTTATAGAGAGATAAAATTAAAGAAAGAAAAAAAAGAGAAGAAAAAAAGAGATCTTATCCGTTCTACATATCAGACGAAATATTTTAATCATTCTGTTATTTGTTAAGTTTAGTGTAAAATGTCGACGGATCAATCAATCAAAAAGGTGGAGGAGAGGGTGTCAAAGAGTGTGTATATGTATCCATACGAAGTGGACGTCAGATACACGCATTCTTATTGCGCATATACAAACTACGATAGGTACACAACCTAGACTTCTGCCAATGCGATGGAACGAAAAATACATCTCCTATGAGAGCCTTATCACAGATGTCGTTTGAACGAAGCACTAAAACTGAACTACATATTACGTTCTTATTACCCATTGGTGGGCAAGTGCCACCTGGAATGTGTTTAAATAAACAAAAAATTAATTGGATATCCAGTCGAATTTTCTACTATATTTAAATATGAGATCCACTAATATTGTACAGATGGATCAGACACGAGGCATTGTTCCATTCGGCAATTTCTCAGTTTTATTCGGCTAATTTATGGCAGAAATGAATAATTTCTTAACTATAATAGGTTTTATTTTCTTAATGTGAATGGGTAAAAAATGTTGCATTTATCTTATTTGTAATAAAATATCATAGGAATTTGTTATTGTTTTTTTCGATTAGAAAGAACAAAGTATTCGCTTGAAAAAATTTCTCTTGCACAAGAGCGATTAACATTTTTTTAACCCGAACATATATTTATCAGAGCTCATTCATTCGTTAGTAAAAAAACTCAAGGTGGAATTTACAACGCGATAAAAAGAACTTGTTTGCATATCTCGCAGAGACTATGTGCGCACTAATCCAAGTAATATTAGCTGGCAGAGAGCTGATTGTAGTGCTGTTTTGTTTTCATTTTGAATTTTTAGCTTCTTGCGACCTCTCTCTCTCTCTCTGAACACAGTTCATTCTAGCGATAGAGAACAAGTCGCACCACGCGCTGTCATATACAACAACAATTTTGTGTTTAAATTAACATCATAAATAAAATTTATTTCGATTAAATTAAAAAGAAATAATCATCGTATAGACAAGGCAAATATGTAAATGCTATTTAGCGAAATGTCCATAATGGATCTAGCCTATTGATTGGATCAGATAGATCGTTCGATGGTGACGATTTTGTTCGAAAGAAGTCGTCTCGTGTTGTTTTTGGTTTTATATGACTTTCTTCTGGGCGTAAATTAAAATTCTCTTCGATAGCTGTTAATGGTTTCATGGGTGGTTTTTCTTCGATCGCAGTTGATGAAAGAATTGGACCAACATCATAATTTGGTATTGATTGAACAATTGGCTTAGCCTTATTCATGATTGTTTGCATTTCATCATCGAGCGAAAGTGTATTAATATTTGATGAAGTGGATTTTGAAGTTGACGTTGTTGATTGATGATGCATCATGGAGCCGACTTTTAATACTCCACCTTTTTAGAACAAAAAAAAATTGTTGTGTATTTAAAATAGAAGGAAATCTTACGTTTCACAAGAAAATCTTGAGCATAATAAAGTAGAGTTTCGTACACAAATTTTAATTGATTCATGTCTTGTATTAAATGACGACGTTTGGAACGAAGTAAACGAATTATTTTATTCAAATCAGGAAATGATCGACCTTCATCGATATCTTGAATACTGGTGAATAAAGATAAGAATGGACCTGTACGAGATACACCACTCCTAAAAAACAGTTAAATTATCTATATAGTGTCATGAAGAAGCTTCTATCGTCTAAACTATATTTTTAATGAATGCTGGGATTCTCTTAAAATCAGGCGAAACATACAAACAAGTAGCCAGAATTGCACTGCGATGATTTCGTGTTTGAATGAGAAAATATTGAACTTCTTGAATAAATTTTAATAATTCAATTGGATTATCTGGCATTTCTCTATAGAAAAAAAAACGCAAGATAAAATATGAATCTCATCTGAGAACAAAACTTACTTTGGCGGCCAACCAAAATGTTCGAGCCATACAACAGTTCTCGATTGATTTGTCTTTAATTAGAAGAAATAAAATCAGAGTTAAAATTTTCAAAAAATTTTCAAAAAAAACCAAACTTGTGAATGATGTAAACGTATTATTCTATGATTAGTCAATTGAGTTGGACTCTTCGTACTCAGTAATGTTATTGTAAATGATGAAAATTGAAGTTCTTCTCCGACTTTTTGTGGATAGACATTCTACATAAGCCACCAAAAAAGAAAAGGAATTACTATATAAAAAAAATAAAACTTCATACAATCGATTGCATTTCATCAGGTCTGAGAAGTACAGCAACAATAGCTACATGTTGCTCATAGATCATTGACCAAAACTCTGCTACAGTCGTCGATAATGGATATTGAGCAGTAAGTAATGATACATCACGAATTCGCTAGAAACAAAAATAAATATATAGAAAGAAATCAATCTCCATTGCTTACTCCGATTGATGTTGCATTTATGTAATCGTTAAAATTTTTTTGTTGATTAGGATTTGTTTGTACAAGACGAACACGAGAATTATCATCTACCAAAAGAATTTCGATCAAAACGCAATTGAATTATTCAAACTTACATGGAATTAAATCTTGAAAACGATTTAATTTCGGATTACATTTTCCTATTGCACAAGTTTGTGTATGCATATCTTTTTCTTGTAAATCCGATAATTCCTATGAATAGATTTTTAGTTAAAGCCTAGCGATATCTATATAGTCTTACTTTCCATTCGACTTCGAGTGGTATCGTACCATTAAGAGTTTTTTTTGTCATTATACTAACATGTTTTTCGAAACGTTGTACATCATTGACTAATTGATCAAGTTTATCTTTATCATTGTATGGATCTTGTGGCGGATGTAAAGTAGTTACGGGTGATGTTGAAAACGATTGCATTGGTTGTTTTTCTTCAGTAGCCACCGATAATGGTTGAATACAAGCAATAGGCTTACCATTACTTTTTACTTGTATATCTTCATCAATTGAATGGATTGATGGAATTTCTGGAGTTAAAGGTTCAGTAGTATTTGTTACTACTGTTGTTTTAAATTGTTGTTCAAGAGCTAATGATAATAGATCATCAGAGATTTGAGGTATATAAGACTGCTTTGATACTGGATTTGCTGGTGACTTAGAAATAGAACAAGTCGGAACGAGAGGCGCAGGAGGCTGTGGTGGAGGAACATATTGCACAGCTTGGTTTGCATCATAACTGTTATTATTCATTGATGATGATGGACTTTGAGGCTGGTTTGTTGAAAAAAAACCACCAGGACGATAAACGTCTTGTTGATTGACACGATTTGTTGGTGGAATCGGTTGCTGCGGGGACATCATCTGTTGCTGTTGCTGTTGTTGAGGTATCATTTGCTGTTGTTGTTGTTGAGGTATCATTTGCTGTTGTTGTTGTTGAGGTATCATTTGCTGTTGTTGTTGTTGAGGTTTCATTTGTTGTTGTTGTTGCTGTTGTGGAGGTATCATTTGTTGCTGTTGNATTCAATTCTGAAAATATGAAATTTCGAATAGCTATAACCAATTATTCATGAAGCGGATGAGGTGTTAACCCCCAACAATCGAAAACTGTAAATCATCAGCAGGAATAAACTTACGCTGCATGTATTGTAGAATGAGTAGGATCATTGAAAGGCTGAGCTTGATGAGTATTTGGCTGTTGTAAAGTTGGTTGCTGCGGATATTGTTGATTTGTCATTGACTGTGGCATTTGATGTTGTGCCGGTGGTTGATTATAAAATGCAGTGTTTGTTGTCTGATACATAGGTTGCTGAAATGATGATGCCGGCTGATAAGCTGGCTGTTGAACCGATGGTTGGAACGATTGCTGCTGAGGTGGTAGTGGCTGATAAGCTTGTTGCTGATAAACTGGCTGCTGCACTGGAGATGGTTGATAAATGGGTTGTTGTGCTGGAGGTGATGGCTGATAAACTGGCTGCTGTATTTGAGCTGATGGCGGTGGTAGTTGATAAAACGTCTGTTGGGTTGGAGCGTTAGGTTGTGAAGGATAGAATTGTTGATGTTGAGCAATTGGTTGTACAGGAGGAGTAGAAGGAGGATTGTAAGTCATTTGAGGTTGACCACGATAATTCTGTGGAGGTAAATTTGAATTAGGGTCCATTGAGCGTGACTGATTGTGTGTCGGTTGTTGATAGGACATTCGATGTTGTGTTGCAAACGATGGAGATTGTGTTGGCGGAGGAACATAGGACATTGTTGGTTGTTCAGGGGCAATTGACGATTGCACTTGATACTGATGTGGATTGAATGTAGGCAATGATTGTAGTGTGTTTGGATTTGCATAAAAATTACTACTATCACCGATATTTGATCCCGGTAGAGGCGTATACATATTTTCGTCACGTCTGGAAGAAGACCGCTTTGATGATCGACCTGTATTTGAACCCCATGTATCAGGCTTCATAGCAGCTAAATAATCTTTAAGGCGTGGACGATCCGATATAGTCGATGGAAGACTAGTTGTTGAAAAATCATCTTCATGTAGATCTTGATTGGACCAGGCAGGCGATGGACTGTGACGCAACGGTATATTCGATGGGAGCTGACGATGTAGTGAATACTTTGGTGTCATTTGAGGTTGATTTTGAGATTTTAATGCAATTAGACGGTCATTGAGTTTTATTAATTTAGCATTTTGCTAATAAGACAAAATAAAAGTCAATTAGAATGTTTTACAAAGATATGAAATCAGTAGGCAAGTTACTCTTTTAGTCGAATATTTAAAATTAAAATTACCTTTTTATAAAATTCAATTCCTTCATTAGCTTTCGATAGAGTCTCTTCAAATGATTTAAATGAATCAATATATTCTTGAATCAATCGATTGCGACTAAGAACAGAGAAAATAGATAACTTATTTTTGATAAAGATAAATTATCTGATTTATTTACTTTTCATATGTCGTTCCCATTTTTGTTCTTACATCAGCAATCTCTGCATTAGTTTCTGTTAATGCTTGTAAAATATTATCTTGTGCTGTACAATTTTGTTTAATGATGTTAACAAGTTCTTCGTGCTTTTTAACTTGTTCCGTAAATAAACCCTAAAGAAAAACAAAATAATACAGTTGCAAGAAAGTTTGCACATGTATTACTTTATGATTCTCTTGTCTTTGCATAAGAACAAGTTTTGTGATATCGTCTTCATGAATATTTTTACGAATATCATTTAATAAAGTCTCTCGTTGTTTTTTCATTGTTTCAACTTTTTCATTTAATAACGCCAATCGAGCTATTTTCGGTTTATTTGCTTCGTCTAAGCGATCCGAAAAAAAAACGAAGTATTATTATTTTCAATAGACATGAATTTTTTCGTACCATCAAGCTCATTGATAATCGGCAATGTTTTTTCTAATTGTTCAAGCGGTGAAATGAGAATTTTCAAATGATGAACCTTATTAGTCATATGTCGATGTAATTCGATATTGCTTTCATTTGCTTTTATCATCATATCACGAACATTTTTCAAATTTAATTGTAAATCTTTATATTCTTTATTGGATTTTATAGAATCATTTGTTTCTTCCAAGGTTTTTAATGACTCTTCGAATTCATTCACTTGTTCAGCTACTTCATGATGTTGACTATTCAATTCTGAAAATATGAAATTTCGAATAGCTATAACCAATTATTCATGAAGCGGATGAGGTGTTAACCCCCAACAATCGAAAACTGTAAATCATCAGCAGGAATAAACTTACGCTGCATGGCTGAAACAAGTTCTTTGGTCATATTCGGACGAGCTGCAACAGCAGCACAGCAATCCAGTAGTTCACGTGGTAAGCGAAGATATTCATTATTTAATGGAACACGATTCAATTGTAAACAAAGCATAAACGCTCTATAAATAGAACTTTAAAAAAGATCGACACAAAGTCAGCAGACTGTCTTACTCAAGTTCTCGATTTTTATTTTCTGTTAATTCAATAATTTCACGTAGAAGTTTCGCTTTTTCTTCACTATATTCTGATGCAGCTAAATGTGCATCCTAGAAAACCAAAGGTTCGTTCAAATTTTATGATATTAAATACTAACCAATGGTACTAATTTTTGAAAAATATCTGGTCCACATACTTCCGGATCATGACAATCAAAAGGTTGCGGTTTAGCAACGATAGCTCCTTCGAAATAAAATGCCGAATGAATATTTTTCTTTCGTCTAACAATAATATACCTTGAACAGCTGGTAGACTTGATAGTGCTGGTACTTTTTCAAAATAAACACTATCATTATCACGTTTGGCAACTTTTTGTCTAAAACCAAATTGAAATTTTCATGACGGAATTATTTTTTTAAAATCTTCATTGACTTACTTTCCCATGAGAACATCAGTCGCAAATGTATGAGTTTCTTTGAATATATTTGCTTTATCGGATGAAATTTTTTCTGCATTTTTCCAAGCTTCTTTAAGTCGCTCAATAGCCGCATCATAATAACATACAGAATGACCATATTTTTTGCCTTCTTCAGCAACTAAACCACAGCAATAATATGTTAACGCAAAATAATACGACAATTTATATGTTAAACAAACACGCCATTCCTAGAATACAAAATAATTAAATATTTATCGTCTTTAAACATTGTAAATCAATATTATTAGATTAGAGATTTTTAAGATTATGTTTAATTAGACATTTTCATTTCGCGATCTTGATTGGTTCACATGGCATGAATATAGAAACTATGTGAAACCAGTACTAGGAATCGCATGCAATGTAAATCTTCCACACGTAAGATTCGAACTTAACACCTTCGACGAATTAGACAACTGAACTAGCGCTTATTAACGGATCGAAGTATGTAATACTGTGAAGTTCGAATTTATCATTCCTCTTATCTCCGGTTGAGTCATAGTGAGTAATAACAAACTTTGAATCTTTTTGATACAATCGAATTAATTCCTGGCTTCATCAGATTCAAAAGTGCCATTTGATAATATTCCGATATTTGCATTGCAACATGAGCATTCACAGAAGGTGCTCGTTGATCAAGTAACGACTTTTCAAGTACAGCTTCGTGCGCTTGTGCCTAAAAAATCATTTTCAATAATTCCAAACAAACTAAAAAATAACTCCACTTACCAAAAGAATATGAACTTGACATGTTAATAAATCGGGAGTTAAATCAGATGTATATGTCGTATATTGATCGCGCACTTTTTCGAAACATGCAGCTGCACATCGAAAGTATGTACAAGCATTTTTTATACTCTAGAAGAAAAAAAATTCTTTTCTTTTTAATGAGAAAAACTAGAATCGATTTTCGTACATCGTGTGTTCGTCGCGATTCATTGGCACCTAACCTTGAATACATTGCACCAAGATTATATAAAATACATGCTTCTTCAAATCGAACATCATTATATGTGTTATCTTCTTTTTGAAAAGCATCTTCCCTTTAATTTTAAAAATGAAAATTTATTTTAAAATTTGTCAAAATTTTTTACCATGTAAATCGAACAGCACATTCCGTATCGGGTAACATTGGAAAACGATTTCGTAACAATTGTAATTGACAATAATATCGTTTGAGTAATTGAATACCAGCTTCATCAGCAGAAGAGTTAATGGTAGTCTAAAGAATTTGACACATTTTATTTGAATTAAATAAAGAAAAAGATTTACTTGTCGAAGACGATTCATTTGTTCACATTCATGAGAATATTTACTTCCATTTTCTTGATAATTTGCTGTGATATACTAAAATTTATATATGTAAAAATGATAGATTTTATTAGTTTGGGAATGCTATCATACATTTGGAATCTTTTCACATAGATCAACGGATTCAATCGATACTTTTGGATCGAAACCAATCGCAGCTAGACGAGGACAACCTTTGAACAAAAATTTTCAAAATATATAACAAAAATAAACTTTTCTGATTAATTTACCTTCCATATTGGCAACGAAAAATGAAATAATCTAAAACTGACGATGATACAATGCAGTTTCCTTTTATTATTAATGATGCCTTACCAAAAAAACGTAAGATTTAATCTGAATATCTAAAAATAACAGCATGTCATCCTTGCTAATTAGTCATAAATATAAACAAGAATATCATTGGTTGGTTTATATCTCTGCTGATGTGTGAAAGGAAGATGGCGCAATCTATTCGTCGTAGAAAGACGAGTATCATTCTAAAATTCAATGCGACAAAAACAGAGACTGCCATTTAGCAGTTGATTGTTGTGAGATTATCAAAAAAATAATATTTTTCGTTTCTAATGTTCAGAATACCATCTATTTATACACCTCATCTCAGGTGCATCCAGTATTTTTAATAGGATTTCGAAGCACAGTGTACACGTACACCCTGCTAAGCCAAAAATTTTATTTTCAGAGTGTACTTCATAGGAAAACAAAGTGTATTCTCAAAAAGCAGAGTGTACGTACACTTTGTTCTGCTCGGGTACACTAATCATTAAAAACACTGGGTGCATCTATGCTGCTAAATCATTATAGGACACATTCATGAGTAAAATGTACTTTTTATTGTTAAAACATGTCTCAACTGCATATGATTTTTTTTAAGCCAAGAGAAAATTAAAGAATTCGTGTGGAAATAGGGCGCGAACTTAGTTCTTATCATAACGGCGGGAAAATGAATAGGTGGATCATGTTTTCAACAACTATAATCTGGCCTTCGATTGGACTTTTTAAAAATATAGGAATCCTTAGAGGATCAAGGCTGTCAAAAATATAGGATTTTCGATAAAAAATGACAAAAAAAGAGGACGTTTTATACACCATTTCTGTTCAATTGTTTCGGTGTTTGTTAAGTGCTCTGCTCGAAAATCGTTTCAATAAAGCTGTTATAAACAGTTCAAACGTAGCAAAGATCCTCATGTAATTTTTTCCACTGAAATAATTCGCCAATTCGAGGATCATTATAAAAGTTTTTCACAAATCGATAAATAACAATAAAGTAGATCGTAAGCTTTGAAAAATCACTTTGTGAATGTTTTTTTCTTTTGAACTATTTTGTATTTTGTACTTAGTATTAAACAATTTCTCAGTCAGTCCACTAAATAGGCGAAAGGAAAAATACTGTTTAAAACAAACGTCCCTATAATACAAGAATTTGTCCAAAACACATGATTATACACATTAAAAGTTTTTTTTCGTCTAAAGACAATAGCAAAATTAAGGAGTTTTCGGGAATTTTCTACTTTTTTCGATAAAATATAGGAAAATAGGAATCTTCAGGAAAATATAGGACGAAAACAGGACTTTTTTGAAAATATAGGAATTATAGGAAATATAGGTCGAATCGCAGCCCAGTAGCCTATGATGATAAAGTACTTGAATTTCAATATATCGCATCGTATGTTATCTTACTGTAAATCATCGATCGTCTACCTCAGTATCAATTCTTTGGAGATTTAATCTTTTGATTGTCCAGTTAGCTATTATTGTTGAAAACCGAACATTAAATGAAAATTCGAATATATATCTAGTTTTGATTTATTTCCAACATGTTGCTGACGATAAAATCTGAAATGTTGCAGGAAAAGAGAGGACTCCAAGCTCGCTTAGCTGAATAACCGAAAATTTAAAGCCAAAATTGAATGAAAACACAAAGTTGATTGAATGGCAGCAAGTTTCAAGTCGAAATTCGGTTTCGATATATTTCCACTCTTTTTATTTGGAATCAATCATCCTTGAACACTCTAGATAAAACAGAATGCAAGCAAGTGAGACTAAATATGAAATCAGCTTAAACGAGTCAAATATACTTTGACCAAAGCGTCTTCATCAAGGGGAAATCTTCAACTTTCATGTCGATAATTTTGGATTGCTCTTCATTAAAATAATTGCGCCAGTCACCAATCTCACCCTTTCTGATAAATCCTGGCATGTCTTTCGGCTGTTCCATGCCCCAACGTGGACTATCTGTCTGCATTGATGTCAAAATATTATCATTTTGCTGAATAGACATCAATTAATTTAAAACTTTCAAAAATATTTTTAAATATTCAATAGATCTTACCAATGAATTCGTCT